>JAXBDA010000191.1:57984-107680 GCA_036023075.1 Gaultheria prostrata | reverse complement strand
ACGCTTCAAATCAAACAGAAATCCAAAAAAATTCTCATAAACTTGGAATTGTGTGAACCTGCTGTTAAGTGAAGAAAGAGCTTGATCAATAATATAAATGAAGTAATTGACCCTAAAGGATTCTTAGGCCCTCAAAATTATTAGACAAATTAAACTTAATTTTTTATGTATACCTAATAACTATATGGACCTATATTATTGGGGACCCCTAAAATTAGATAAAATTTGGGGGTTTAAAGCGGTTGTTTTACGGGTTTTAGCGCAGAGCCGGCTCTGAGGGTAGCAAAGATTGAGTCCATTGTAAAGTTGTGGACTGGAATTCGAGTTCATGTAAAAGTAGAACACTTAAAGTAGACCCAAGCCATGGAAAACGCCCAAATCACAACTTGAGTTTGAGTTCTTTTATAAAAGTGAAAACCTTAAAGTAGACCCAAGCCAGCCATGAAAGTAGCTTCCAAATTACGAGTCCAAAAGAGAAGCCGGCTGGCTAATTGGAAACCAACTCGGCTTGTGTGTGAAAAGGGTGCAGAGTCGAATCTTGCACATTAAAGAAAGGTGTGAACACAGCTAATCCAAGGGAATCTCCTCTCACCTTTGTTGCCTTTCATTTCCCTTTTTCTTTTATTACTTCACGTGTGCTGTCCTCCTTTGTCCCCCCCAATCACATGATGATTTCTCTCAAATTACGCACCCTTTTTTTTTTTTGTTACGGCCACCCTTACGGAGACCTCGATTAATTATTTCTCTATCCAAAAGACAGATCGGGACTAAGAGATTCAACAGATTTTTTTTTGTAGCATGATCAGAGAATTCGAACCCACTAAATATCACACCTTGTGTATTTGGTTCGTTGCCCTCTATTTTAATAGAGAACTCCTAAATTAGAGTCCTAAGGGAGGAGGTGCTCGACTCCCGTTGCAACCACTAATGACTAAACCCTAATATATAACACTTCGGGCATCCCCTTATGACCGAAACCGATTTTGTTCACCCTCTTTAACATTACCCTCACTTTAATGTATTAGAAAATTGAATAGATAACTTTCATTGATATGTATTGATGTATATAAAACATAACCTTCTCACACTTTTATATAGACGACAAGACTATGAGACTAAGAAACCTAACCAAGTTAAGAATATATGCAAAACAAGAAAATCTGGTGACATAATATTTCTTAATTTGATGCTAACTTCCCCCATTAAACTCAAGTAGATCTACCAATTTGAGTTTAAAAAAGAAACCATGAGAAGCTAGGCCAAAAGAGAGAACAAGAAGAAACCAAGAGTGGGGAGCGAGAAACCAAGAATCCAATAGAGAGAACCAGGAGCTAAGAGGGAGAAACCAATAGTCAGGAGAGAAGCAGGTACGGTAGAGATCCAGTGTGAAAAACAAAAATAGTGAGCCAGTTACATGATGTGAGTGCTTGGTGGACGACGGTGAGGCTTGGCCGCTCGCCCGGGAGCAAGTTTTCCACAAGGCCTAGACCTTATAGTTCTGATACCATATTAGAAAATTGAATAAATAGCTTTCATTGGTATGTATTGATGTGTATAAATCATAACCCTACTATCCCTTTATATAGGCTACAAGGCTATGTGACTAATAAATCTAACTAAATTAGGAAAATATGCATAACAAGAAAAATCTAGATTGATTTGGAAATGTGAATAATATAACCTAGACTAAACGAAAAATACAGTTATTAAACTTTAAAACATAGTAACATAATACTCCAACATTATGCGAGCATGATGGTGAAAATTTATAAGGTCAACGGAATCAATTCGCTTTTTGATAATAATAGAGTTAGATTATAACGAGTCCCATATTTTTATAATCAATCATAACGAGGATACAAAATCATTCTCGCTCTCACTATATCATCATCATGCTCTAATCATCATTAGCTTTATCCTATAGCCACAATTTCCTACTCCTTTGGAGTACATATCCCTCACCCAAGATATAAGATCAATGGTCTAAAACATTGTACCAGGATATCACCGACGTCATGGACGGTGACGATTGAGGGAGAAAGTGCTCCTGGAGGTAGACGATTATATTTCTCTAGTAAGCTGAAAAAGGTTTGGGCTTTTTGTTTACTGTGGGTTGTTGGGGAGTCCGAGTTGGCTCCTCCTACTAACTTTCACGTTATGGGAGCCCAAAAGGTTTAATAATTACTCCCTCCGTTCCAAAATGTTTGGAACCTACGAAACTACGTGTAATTTTCAAACTAAAAAATAATATAGTTACAAAAATAATTTTCTAAGCAATATGGATCTTGTTTGATAGATCTCATTGAGAACTTTAATATGGTGCAAAAAAATTTGAAAATTATTTTGGTAAATACATTATTTTTTAGTTTGAAAATTGCACGTAGTTTCGTAGGGGGCAAACATTTTGGAACGGAGGGAGTACTTTTTTTTCGATGAACAATTAAAAAAATAATTTCAGGGTGTAAAATAACAAATTGTGTTTACCAACAAGAAAATCAATTTAAAATACTACCAGTATGTGGAAAATTTGAATTTTACTTCCGAAAAACTATATATAAAGAATAGTTTGAATAACACATAAAAGGACCCGGGGCCAAGATTTAGGTTAGCGGAGTAAAAAATTAGATTTATATGCAAGTTATGTTTTCTATTTGTTCATGCAAATAAATAACTAAATTAAGAGGGTAAATATAACGTAGATTACAGTGATTCATGTATTTTTGCTTTATAATTGGTCCCAATAACATTACATTACAAAAATAATGTACGATAACCACATTTGTAATACTTTCAACTCTCGAAAATAAATAAATAAAACGCTTGAGAATTTTTTAAGCAAGTTAGATCAATTTATAAAAATTTTACGGGTGAAAATTTACAAAATTTAGCTCCAAATTATAAAAAATCTTTGTGAGAAATTGAAGTGATTCTTCTTCCCCCATGGAAAGGATCCAAAACATATGCAGATAGAATTCCAATCAACACAATCTAGTAAATGAGGCAAAATAATAATAAATTAAAACAAAAATTAGGAATATTGAGAGAACTTTGGGATAAGCAATTTAATTCGTTTCTTATATCATGATTTCAAGTAATTATATTTAGCGATATATTTTAATCGATACATTAGATTTTTGTTCCTTTTGGTTCTTTACTATTTTAATCGATAAGCACATGGCTGACCGGTATTGCATTGGTTGGGCACACCGTTGTTCCTAAAAGATTAAATAATTCCTCATAACGAGAATGAGAGGTCACTTTTAAAATAATAAGATCGATAAACGAGTTTTTTTTAAAAAGGACTGCGTGGGCTCATCATACATAAAAAATGAACAGAATAACTTAAATTTATTATTAGGAATACTATGAGATAAGAAAATAGGTTTAGGTAGAAAATCCCTGTACTCGACCATTAAAATACTTTTCAAATCATCAAAATAAACACATGAAAATGCCATCTGGCTGCTGATTATTAAATTACTGAATTTCCAACATTCAAAGTTATGTACATTCAAAATCTAGCCAAAATAAAATTTGGTTATTTTTTAACAAAGTTGTTGAGTCTTGACTCACCTAAGCTTTTCAACCTATGATTTGGTAATCAACTCAAATTCAAGCCACAAAAAGTATCTTGTCTTGGTCATATCTCCGACAGATCAAATTGAGGTGCCGTTCCTATTAGCCGAACATAAGAGAAACAATTAGATTTTTGTCTACAGTTTAAAGACACGAAAAAGTTAAGAGAAATAGGGCGTGAGTAGGTGAGTGCACAGCCTAAAATCATTACTATTTGCTTAAAGAAATCATATACTAGGGAAACATGAGAAAAACTTTTTCACGGAGGAGGCAGAAACTTATAATTCACAAAGATCCACTCGCATCACTTAGTTAAAAGACTCTTCTGTTGAAGAGATTATTCTTACGTGGAAGAGTTAACCAGGATCGTTAAAGTTGCAGCCGTGGCAGCTTGATATTGGTTTTTCCGCAATTCTGTAGTTCACGGAGGGTCTATGAATAAGTTTCTATCGGGAAATATATACTGTATTAGGATCAACTTTGTTCTTGGTGTTCGTCATTCCATGTTTAACATTGCAAACATTCACAAACTCAAAAACCAAGGACTTGGTCAAAACGGTAGCTAATAAAGAGCTTACCCCCTCGAACTCGCATGTTCAACACCAACAAAATCTTATTAAAGTTATTGAAGATTTGTCTGATCGTTAACTTTAAGATTCCAGACTGACTATATAATCACGGGCAAACTAGCCTGACATTCTATCAAAGAATTATACGTATGACTGTACGATAAGCATGAGATTCCAAATTGTGGTGTAAGGATAAGCATTGACAGGATGATGTCAAGTTGAAAGTGTCTCGCATTTGAAGATTAGCTTCAACATTCAAATATGACGCAAATTTTTTATCTCATTTCTGCTGGCTTACTCAGATTGACTTCCTTGTAGATTATTTCTTTCCCATTTATTTGTTTTTTGTTGTTTGGTTCTTTCTTGATTTTATCTTGATTTTTATCACGTTAGGAAGAAAATTTGATAAAATATCAGATTTTTAGTGCAAAAATCTGAGATTTTATCAAACTTTCTTCCTCGCTTGATAAAATCTAGTGTTGAATTTGATTTGATAAAATCAAGTGGGAAACTTGGCCTTTCTTTCTCTTTTTGCTTGTGTATTACAGAGAAAAATAAAATAAAAGTGAATGGTTAGAACCATTCCTAAACCCACCCAATTGGGTTAGGAATCTAATTTTTTTAAAATGGTCATGCTTATACTAGTAATTGCGAAGGGTCAAATAAGAGTATGCTTTTGATAAAAAAAAAAAAAAAAAAGAGTATGCTTGGGCCAAACTCATTGGGCTAGGCCCGAAGTCGATTTTAGAGGATCCTCGATCGTGTAACCCGATCAGCTCGGAGGTGCTGAATGGATTCCGTAGCATTTGGGCTCATTGGTATAGGCCGAAACGATGAACGTTAAAGTTGGGCCGTTTTGATTGGCCAGTTAGGGTCAGGGCCTGGGAATTGGGAAAGACCAACCACTACAAATTGGTGTCATGCGAATGCCCGAGAAGAAGTGCTCAGCCAGCCATGAGGCGTCTACGGCTGACATGATGTCCGACAAACGTCAAGAATAATGTTGTAATGTTTATGAATTATGTTTTGAGGATCTTATGTGCGTCGAGAAATCACATGCATAATAAAGGAGGCTCATGAAACATGGAACTTGCACAAGGATGTTGGAGGTAGGGACGGGCATGGAGGTGGAATGAGGCCAGATAGTACTATCTCTGTTCCCAATATCCGAACCCCTTCTCCATCTCTGTTCCCTCGCCGATCCCTAACGGGGCTTTGTTAATTTCCATCCTCCACCCCCGCTCCAAATAGGACATTTAAAAAAACAAAAAAAACAAATTGTAAGGACCATTACAAAAAGATATATTTTCCAGAGTAATGCTCCTCTTTGCTCTCTGAATTACATTACAAACTTCTTCTTTTTTAAATTGAGTACACTCCATTTCAAGTCTAATAAGTTATGCTAAAATGATGACTAAACGGTAAACAATTGGAAGAGAGAGTGATTAACTCAACGAGCGTGGGGATCTCATCTCCATTTAGGCTTCTCTAAAACAAGAACAAGAGAGGTGGAAATATTGCGCGCGCGCGCGAGTGTGTGTGTGTGTGTGTGTGTGTGTGTGAGAGAGAGAGAGAGAGAGAGAGAGAGAGAGAGAGAGAGAATAGTAGAGCCGTAGAGAGAGGGAAAGAGAGAAAGATATTACCTTGTGACTTTGTCGTGGATCGCGTGCGGCACATGAGAGTTGGAGAGGTGAGAGTTTGAGATAATTCTGTTGTGTGCGGCACTGAGATTCTCATTCTAGGAATGAGAAATGATAAATGATAAATGAATCAAGTGATACTGAGTAACTGAGATGTTTGGAGAGAAATGTTTAGGGAGACCCCAGAATTTCATAAGCCATGAATAGACCCTAAGTATCTGGGCCGGGATGGTGCCGGTCAGGGATGGATTGGGGAACGAATTAAGGGCAGGGAATATGTTTGTCCCCAACTCCTACCCGATCCCCGAGAATTTTCCAAAAAAAAATCACCATATCTTATCCAATCCCCAAACAGTTCTCCAAATCGCCGATCTGTTTGGGGCGGGGAACGGATCGAACACAGATGGACCGGACGAAATGGCCATCCGTAATTGAAGGGCACAAGCTAAGCACCAAGTTTTCGGAGAGCAAGTAACTTTTTCTAGGACTAGGAGAGTAACCTTAAATATCTCTCTTGCTTTCGTCGGTGCTTCCAGTATAAGTCTAACTTAAATATCAGAGTGTCCTCCGAACAATCTTCTAATCTGCTAAGTGCTAACATTGTTGTCAGTTGTCACCTGTGCAGTTAGTTCGCCGAAGAGTGAGATTTGATTAAAATAAAAATAAAAATAAAAAATGTCTGAATTTATAATATTTTAAATGATTTTTAAATTATTGCTTAATATTAGTAATTGAGATTTTAAAACAACATTCATATTGCATAAATAAAATATTAAAAATTGAGAAATATAGGCAATTTTTTTTAGAGTGCCGAAACATTAAAAGTGGACTATTTATATGGAACAGAGGGAGTAATTGCGAAGAATCTTCCCACCATAATGATCTTGATATGATTAAAAATCTAACTTGATTTTAATGATTCAAATTTTATTTCTTGAAATTTAATATATCTAAACTGTCAATACCAAATATCCTGTTAACAAAATATCACCACCCATACGAATTACTATCAATATCAAGCTCTATTTTGAATCATTGAATATTTGGGTTATTTTTTTTTTTAAAAGATTTTTTTCTCTGCATTATATTACTACCACAAAAATCCATAAATTACAGAGCAGAGAGATATACGTTGACCCATACGTACAGTTGGTCTGTAAATCTGTATCCATCGTTTTCTTCATCACTGAAATTGGTACTCTCTCTCTAAAACACACAAACCCATCGCCGCAGCAGATTCAAGAAACCAGTGAGAACTTTCTCTTTCTAGCCTCACTCACTAAGCTCCGTCCAATGGCTGAATCCCGCCCCCGACGATGAAAATCACCGGCGACATTCTCTCCTCCAAAACCCAAAACCCTGTTCCAGATTCAGATCACCGAACTAACTCTCGGAACCCACCACGACGTAAACCCGCCGGAGTAAGGTTGAAGAGAGAGAGAGCTCCGGCGGGGAAGCGGAGCAGACCTGAGACGCCTCTGCTGAGCTGGAAGTTTCACGGCGGAGATAAATGTAGGAATGACGAGTGCAAGGAAGAGAGGCTGCCGCCGCCGGAGGTGGGTCGGGGTAGTGGCCGAAAGTTATCTGCGAGAGAGCTTGCGGCGGTGCTGTGGAGGATGCAATTGCCGGAGGCTTTTGTCGACGCAGAATCCGGTGGGGATCGGTCTAATCTGCCGAAGAACGATCGGTTAGGGTTTCAGGTATATTTACATTCAAGATCTGTAATCCGTAATAATTCGCGGGACCCTCCTCGTAGATATATCTTATTTATAATTGGGCTCATTAGTAGCCGATGGGATTGTTCTCGTGTGCGCTTAAGCTTAAGCTGGTTCGAACACTCAGAGTTATCAAAAAACACTCTACCCACATCCGGTGATATATGTTGCGCGGTTTCGATTCGGTAATAAAAAAATGCTTATTTTGCAAGAATTGATTTGTTTTGGGATCATGCAAAAAATTTGCTTGATCTCTTAACAAAGCAATTCATAGGAAATAAGCGGTTCAAATTACTGAATCAAAACTCGCATAATTACGGCATCAATGCATGATGCAATACATGGATGCACTCAACCACTAAAAGAATGCCATATGTACAATTAGTACATTAGTTAGTGCCTCTAGCATTTCTCAAACTCGCAACATACCTCACTGAATGTGGACAAAGCTACCATACAAAATTGCTCTCAGTTTATGGGTGTTTATTTCTATCTTTTTCTTTTGGATTAAATAATGCAATTGATTTGGTATCTTTTGAGATTTTTGGGTCTTAATTTGCTGTGATATAGAAGATACTGTGAAATTATTGAATGAATTTGCAGTGACCTCAATAAATTGGGATTAGGCTTCCTTTAATGTGATTTGGTTTAATCCTTTGAGATTCTTAAAATGTACCCCCTGTCCCCTTCACACTTGTGGAGTCGTGGTCCTGTGAAACAATTGCTGGTTAGTTTTATTACGTACCGCATTCAGTTCAATACGTTGTTGAAAATTTACAGTGAAACATTCTTTCAGACGGTTGATCTTTTAACATCTCTGAGGCCCCATTTGGTTGGTTAGATTAGTAATGAGGGCAAATATGATTCCGGAGCTGGGTCGGACAGATGGTGAGTTGATTACCAATACCACATCCTGAAGGTATATACTTTCTCGTGCTTCGTGGGATGGTTTGTCCAAGGGATACGTAATCTTTCCACCATATTTTGCATGAAAATGCCAAGAGTGCGATTGCATGGAATTAATCATGCTAATCAAACAGGGCCTAAGAGTCATCACGAGCTAACCCGTTCATTATTCGCTGATGCATTTTCTCTTTTAAAGTACTTTCGAACTTTCTACGTAAAAGCCTTTTCACTTGCAAATTCTCTTTTAAAGTACTTTTGAACTCTCTACGTAAAAGCCTTTTCACTTGCAAATTCTCTTTTAAAGTACTTTTGAACTCTCTACGTAAAAGCCTTTTCACTTGCAAATCTTATTGTTCCTTTGCATCGCATGTTGATGATTAGTGCTATTTTCGTACTTTCTTCAACAAATATGCCGTATCTATAAAGCCTTCCAATAATTATGGTTTTGCTCATTAAGACTTCTATATATGTTATTCTTGTAATCCTTCTCAGGTAAAATTGGTTTTGGGTCCAATGTGGCCAATTTTATAAACTTGAGGTTTTTGCTCACTTAATTTTCTTGCATGCAGTATGGAGCCAGTCATATGGTGGTGCCGTTTCTCGGTCATCAGACTCATCACACTAGCAGGGCATATAGCTCTGGGGAAAAGGATCTGATGCAAAGTCCCCGTTCAACCTCTGGTCCAAGAAAGGGGTACATGTCTAAGGTACCTTTCTTCTTTAAGATCCTTAATACAAAGGGAATTTTGACTGAGTATTAACTGCTGTCTGCTGGAGCTGGGATTATTCGAGAGTTGAAGCTAGATAAGAGCAAAAACAAACTCTTGGACATTTGGCACGATAGCGTGAATGCATATAACCATCGTTTCGTGGCACAATTTTTGTCAAATAAGTTAAGATTGTTTCTTATGTTGAAAATCCTGCTAGATCCTTATGACATGAATCCAAGTATGACAAAGGCTCATGTGGGTGACCCTAATTAATTGGGGCTTGCGTCTTGGTTTGGCTGTCTAGTTATTTCAAGTGTCTGCTCTTCTAAATGAACATAGATATAACCCCTGGAATGAATAATGAAAAGAAGTTGAAAACATTGTCCATTTGTGTTCGAGCTGGTAGTTTTCAACTACGAGTTGAAGAGCAGTCTTCCCTAATTGAGTCTCAATATATAATTTACTTGATGCGTCCCTGTGTAATTATGTATAATTTTGAATTTCTGATGTACCCCTCAAAAAAATACAGTAATGTATAATTTTCCCTTCTTTTTGGGTTCCCCATCATACCATGTTCATGTTTTACAGTTTGAACCTTTACTTCGATTTTCCAACCCTGCTATGGAGGGGGCAACAAAATGGGACCCTATCTGCTTGAAAACATCAGACGAGGTACAACTAATTTATGACCACTCAAAACATCTTACGCGAGAGGTAAATGCTGTCTCAGCAATATCTGCACTCAAGGTAGAACTTAAACAAGCTCAAGCTCGTATCCATGAGCTCGAGACAGAGAGGCAGTCCTCAAAAAAGAAAGTTGAGCACTTCTTAAAGAAACTCAGCGAGGAAAGGGCCATGTGGCGGAGTAGAGAGCATGAGAAAATCCGCGTGATTATTGATGACATAAAATCTGACTTGAGTTGGGAGAGAAAAAATCGCCAAAGGTTGGAAATGGTAAATTCCAAGATGGTCAATGAGCTTGCTGATGTCAAGGTACTGTCGAAGCGATATATGCAGGAGTATGAGAAAGAGAAAAAGGGTAGGGAATTAGTAGAGGAAGTATGTGATGAGCTTGCCAATGAAATTGGAGAAGACAAGGCAGAAGTTGAAGACTTGAAGAGGGAATCCATGAAACTCCGCGAGGAAGTGGAAGATGAGAGGAAAATGTTGCAGATGGCTGAGGTGTGGCGTGAAGAACGTGTTCAGATGAAACTGGTTGACGCGAAGGTGATGGTTGCAGAGAAGTATTCCCAGATGAATCAGTTAGTATCCGAGTTAGAGACTTTTTTAAATTTGAGAAATGAAATCCCGGTTGGGGAGGAAATCAGAAAGGCAGAATTTCTTCGAAAGGCTGCCGCCGCTGTAAATATCCAAGGAATCAAAGAATTTGCATATGAGCCTCCCAACCCAAATGAGATTTTCTCTGTTTTTGAAGATGTCAATTGTCGTGGGGCCAATGAGAGGAGGGAGAATGAAGATAGTAGTGGATACAGTCATGTCAGTCGTGCTTCCAGGGTTCGTACTGCAAGTGCTGAAGCTAACATGTTTAATAAAAACTGCCTGCAGAGACCTTCGAATTCATGTTTTGATGAGAACGGTGACATGGAAGAAGATGAGAGCGGGTGGGAAACTGTGAGCCATGTAGATGATCAGGGTTCAACTTATTCACCAGAGGGGAGTACTAACCCATCTGTCAACAAGATGGAACGGGAAGAAAATGCGTGCAAGGAGACACAATTTGCAGGAATTAGTGAAGTTACTGAATTTGCAATTAGAAATTCGAAGAAGGTGCCATCTGTTTCGCAGATTTGGAAATCATTCCCCAATACTGGTGATAACTGCAAGATAATTGCAGTGGAAGGGATGAATGGAAGGATCTCCAATGGCAGCAGGATTTCAAGCGGAGCCAGCATTTCTCCGGATAGAGGTTCAGGTAAAGGCACGGTTAGTTCCCCAGATTTGGCGGGGCAATGGAGCTCACCTGGGACGGGGAATACACAGATAACTCGAGGGATGAAAGGGTGGATTGAATGGCCGCGTGGGGTGCAGAAGAGTAGTTTGAAAGCTAGGCTTTTGGAAGCGAGGATCGAGAGTCAGAAGATCCAATTGCGCCAAGTTCTTGAGCAGAAGACTTGGACCGAGTTTTAAATCAGCTGGAAATGGGTAGTTTTTCTTACAACCGGGCAAGGTTTCCCGGGTCGTAGAAGCTTCCATGTCGCTGCTTCACAGTTATCATCTTCGTTGAAGAGGCTTCGAGTTGTACTCTAATGTAACGTGTCCTATTTTTTTTTCTTTGTTAGGGTTTAGCATCCCCATTGTAAGCGATGCATAAAGCAGCTTATGCTAAGTGTACTGTTCTATTTATCAAAATCTGGCACAACAAATGAAAAATGAAATTTTATTCAAAAAACTGAATTGGAGATATGGGAAAATTTCTTTTCCAGAGTTGATAATGAGAAAATGTGGAGGGAATTGGTGCGATTTCTTAAAGAAAACGAAATCTCTTAATTTTTTTGATGACTCGGAGTATCGGGTAAACTCATGCGCACTTCAATTAATCTCTGGGGATCCAACCACTATTGGGAAGCTCAATTTAAAAGTTAGGGCGAAGTCGCGTATGGACTGGCCCCACAAGAGTTGATAAAAACCTAAGAGGTATGGAATGCCTAAAACGTTAGGAGGAAGCAAACCCCGAAGTTTCGTTTTGACAACAGACAATTCTACATTGTAAACATTGGCGTGGACATGATTTCCAGCTTAACTCAAGTTTACAAACCAACTTAGCGCATCCTATGGGTAATTGTTGGATTTGTGACCGAATTTTTTGTAAAGCAGCATATGCTCGCTACCGGGCTATGCACTGTCCCTTTTGAAAAGCTTGTCATTTTATTGTGTCAAGCGGGCTACCTCAAGGACACATTGGCCAGCAAAAGGGATGAGACAACCGCACACCAAAGACGAACAGATCTACCCAACCCAAAATCCAACAACGAGTTTTTTAACTACGACTTAAATATATTCTATTGGAGCTGAAATTAGACACATTTCATAGAACCAATAAGAACAGAAATTAAAATTGAAAAAAATCTAACAAAGATAGTACATTGAAGTCCTCCAACAGAGGGTATTTTTCTTTTCTCATAATTGTACAACGACAACAGAACATTGTACAACAAGTTCTTCCCAAATAAATCACACAACAACATTGATCCCACCTTAATTATCTATCCGATGGAGTAACTTATTGACTTAAAAACCATACAAATCAACTGTCTAAGTCTTAATGAGCACATCGAAAGGATTTTTTTGAAAAAAATAATAATGTTTCATTATTTGTTTCAAGTTCTGTCATCTGTATTCTTGAAAGTTGACATGTCCAGTTGCTTGCGCATGTTCCACAGCTTCCTGCAAGTTCGTGAAAAAATATTTGTGATGAATGAAAGTAGAGTCTCAAGAAAATTTGAGCCAAGTTTGAAAAAACTGGAAAGTTATGAGGACGATATACTAGAGTCGTATAGGTGAGAGAGAACCTTTTGGCCAATGACTCCAATCTGGCAGACCCCACATCGCAAAGTGAAGTTGGCAGTGTCGGTGTAACTCCTTTTCCTGAAACACAAGGAAAAAATCGAAGAGAAGGGCTAGAGGCATAGGCATCCGGACACAGATCCAACCGCTTGAAGAACGTGGATCCCACGGATCTGCTATGAGACCCACATGTATCGTACTGCTGGATACAGAGGTGTCCAAATATCCGTGTCCGAAGCATCGATGAAATCAGATACGTGATAAATGACAACTATACTAGTCATAGACTCCGCAATAATGCGTTAGTTAGTAGCATATCACCCTAATTAGGAACAGACCAAAGAGCAAAGGCCAACTCATCCGGAGGAAAAAATCAGCACAAAAAGCTCATAGTCCATCCAATATCAAAACCTCATGCAACTGAAGCAAGTCCAAACCATTGTTTACCCAACCACGCAGCATGAGAAGTTAAATATCTGTATGCAATACATATATCACCAATGGAAAAAACAAGGTAGAATAGTGAATGAACTTTCTTATTGTGCACTCGTTTTTTCCACCTTTTAATGAGGATGACCTCTCTCTCTAAATATATGAATCCCGTATGTACAGGTCAAGACTAGTAAATGAACTTTCATATTCAATAAGGGTGTGAGACTAGGGCGACAAGCGAATTATGCCAAGCAACTGAAGAACAAAGCCCCAGCTTATCCAGAATCTCTTGCGCTATGTTCCAAGGTGGGCTACTACACAAAGTCAATTAGGATTGTAGCACCTTATGAAGGTATGCAAGCAATTATGAATGAATGGAGATAACAAACTCTTGGACAAAAAATCCGAGAAAATTACTCAAGAAAAGAGTGTAGGATTCCATGTGGTGGGCAAATGGGATGCAATTTTAAGGTCAAGGACAAAGCTTGATACCACCAAAATTTTCAATGGAGAAATACCAGATGATTAGATTCCACGAGACACAACAACAAATGGAAAAAGTGAACCACCTTGATTTTTCGGCCAATGAAATTCTCGAAGTAAGGATATTCAAATTTGGAATACTTTAAATCAACTACTATCAGAGGTAAATGGAGTAAATCATCTTATAAACTATTTCAGTTTTCGTGTTCAAATTTACTTTATGACTTAAATGAAACAGTAATAGCTACCTTTGTTCTTCCTTAATGAAATTGAGAGCGAGCCTTCCAACTGGCCCAATAGTCGTATCCCTCTGCACAGGGAATATTGTCTGGTCAAACTCTTCCGGAGCTCCATCGGAGGGAGACATCTGCAACCCCAGACATGGAGTCAAGCACTTCAGGACAATTACATAAAGTAATATCTATGACTGGAGACTGTACAGAAGCATGGGTGGTGAAATAAATAAATCTGTAAGATGAAATCATTCTGTAAATAACCATTATTTGGTCACTATTATTATCAAAAACCTCATTTAAAACATAACTTCCACTTAATATCCATGTACTTCGCCTATATAAGCTGTAAGTACTAGTATCCGACACCTTGTAAGGGTATGTGATATGCCTCCAACATTCTAATTGGTTATGCGGCCAACAAGTATAGTTCATAAAGCCTCCCATTAATGCATAAAAAGCTGTGTTGTCATAAGCATTTTACCGAAATGGTATTTGATTAAAGCAATTAAGCAATATGGAAAGTATCCATATCCTGTGTCCTTGGACATGGGAAATCAACCAGAAAATCAGACACTGCCCAGACCAAAATCCATATCTAAGTTCATGTAATGTAGGTCAAAATGAATGACATCTCTGTTGGGTTGTTATGACAGTCAGAGGTGGACATCTGTACATCCTCCTCATAATAGGGCAAGACTAAGTCATAAATAGTAAATATGGTGTTTCCAGAACAACGAGCCTATTGATGATCGAAATTAATCCCATACATCAATAGATACACTTACATATAAATATATTAAATAAACAATGCATTTTTAGGGGTGGAGGACATACGGCCAGAGCATCGTAATGGAGCCCATCATAAATTAGCATTACCCTTTCATGATACTTTTTTCCCTGTTAATCAACAACACAACATAAAAGTTGAAGTCATACAACTCATAATAGCTTACAAGATTAAAATGAAGGATAGCACATTACTATTTACCAATGGTCCGAGGCTAACCTGTCCATACAAATCACATCTAGTGGTTTGGATATCATATGCTCCAATTTCGCGTCCATAATAATCAGATAATATTGCAAGCTCAATGGCACCTTCACAAGATGAAGTACAAGAAAGAATTAGTAGAATAGATCTAAATTATATCTTCATGCTTGTTTCCGACGAAAAAGAATGTACAAAAAAAGAACTTATGATATCTAATTTTGAGGGTTACTGATTTTAGAAGTGTAATTTCTTCTTATAATCTTTCTAATTTTGGTTTAACCAAACCAAACCAAACCAAACGAGCCTTATGTCCCAAATCAATTGGGGTCGGCTACATGAATTCTTTTCCTCCATTGAGCTCTGTCAAGTGCTGCTTGCTCATTTAGCCCTAGTAGACTCAAATCCTTGCGCACTACCGCATCTAATATCAATTTGGGTCTTCCCCTCCCCGGAGCGTTGATACCCAAAGCTATCTTACTCTCTTAACTACTGTATCCGCTGGTCTACGATAGACATGCCCAAACCACCTAAGCCTATTTTCCTTCAACTTCTCCTCTATAGGTACTATACCTACCATCTCGCGTATTGTTTCATTTCTAATCCTATCTTGTCTAGTCTTACCACACATCCACCTCAACATTCTCATTTCCGCTACACTTATCTTGTTCACCTGCTGTTTCTTAATAGGCCAGCATTCTGTCCCGTAATCTAATTTTGGTTAGATTTAACAAAATACAAGTTTTTTTTTTTTTTTTTTTTACATTCTCATTTCTCAATTTCTTTCATAAAAAAAGAAGAAGCATTTGAGTGTTAAAATAGCCCAAAGAAACAGAACAAAATCATTCACATACTTTTATTGCATTAGGCTAGAATAATAATTGTACAAATGTATTATATTGCAAAGCAAAAGCTCTATGATACAATAAGTATACTTTTGGATAAAAACATGTCTATTAAGCCAGCCCACTCGGACCAAAATCTATATGAGAAGCCAAAATCCCCACAAGTAATCAAACATTTATTAGATTCCCATGTTTCGCCATTGTAAAACCCCCGTGTGGGTTATTTATTTTGGCCGCAGAAAAACGCTCGATGTAAGATGCATGTACAGCTACAAAATAGTTCAAATTCACAATCTTTGTCGCATTCAGTGTCCTAACTCGGGACCAAATAGTAGATATATCCAGTTTCCTCCCTTCAGTTGCTAACTAGAACAGAATAAATGAAAAAATTACGGAATCTTACCACCTCAACTATGAGACAAATATACAGAATACATGAATCGCTTCTTTCTATCTTCTCAGCATAAGGAACAGGATTTTATTTGAAATTTTTGTTTTGGGGGAACTCTCAAAATGCTCCATGACTACCAAAAAACGGACCATCGCATGATTCAATCAACGCAACCTCAGATATCACCATCCAGGGAACTTTTAGTTTGATTATAATTAGCTCAAAATGTTTAGCAGGTCAACCAAAACGCTGACCTCTGTAGACCCCTGGACTGTTACCCGTTAGGGCTATCAAGAGAAAATTAAACTACTTACTAAGGAGGATTTGGCTCATTGAGATAGAGATAGGCAAAAGAGAAATTTTGGTTGTGTGGATCAGTCGTACAAACGCGGTAATTCGCAAAATGTGGTATCGCATAGTTATAGTAGATTTATGCACGATCTGTACAAGAGAGGGGTGCTTCTTAATCTTAAAACGCTTTCGCAAGTAGCTATTTCATAAGAACTGTCTTTATTTGAACAAAGCATATCCAAAAAGGAAGGCAGTTGCAATGGAACCATGTTGCGTTGAATAAATTATCTCATGGATTCCAAGCTGGTAGAAGTCATAAGATAAAAGTACACAACTCACCTCCCCACTTCTCCGGGTTAAGAATCCAGGAACAATACTCTTCATTTGGTTTCCCAAGGAATGCTTCAGAATACTGTGTTGGATCACTTGCCACTGTCGCAGCTATGACCTTCAAACAAAGAGGGCCAAAAATGGTAAGATAATACAGAAAAAGAAGGCCGAGATTACCGCAGATAAATATACATCTCCTAGAGTATTGTCAGTAAACAAAATGCAAACTTTCTAAAAGCATGTAGGGAGGCTACATAAATGCAACAAACATATAAACTTGAGCTACGAGCACTGTATCCTCAAGAATATATGAACTATGTTGCGATTCGGTCTTGTGTTTCATTATAGCCCCGGCCCCCGACACAAAGGTGGGCCCCATCTGCCAGGAAGGAAAGATCTGTGGATCCAGCCACGAACCTTGCAGCAATAACAGCCCCCATTTTTTCTCTTATAAAGATTATCTTCATACATAGCATAGTACCATAAGATTTGGGCAATTGAAGTTCAAAAGTTAAAGTCATTTACACCTTTAACTTCATTCTATCAATTCGTTCCCAGTATTCACTCTAGAACTCGTCAATATTAACAGAGAATCCAATTCTAGTGACTTACAATGGAAACAAGATAGCAGTATTCACTCTAGAACTCGTCAATATTAACAGAGAATCCAATTCTAGTGACTTACAATGGAAACAAGATAGCAGCATTCACTCTAGAACTCGTCAATATTAACAGAGAATCCAATTCTAGTGACTTACAATGGAAACAAGATACATACACTCCAAAGCAACCCAATCCGTGTATATTTCATTGTCAAGAAATGACCCAAATGTCGAAATATGGTCTTAATAAAGCGGTTGCCAATGTTACATTGTTACTATAGAACGATTTCGTAATCATGTTGCGAAAAAAGTAACTACAAGAATCAAGCAAACACGAACAGAATCTACGATGTGCCAATTCAACAAGTGTAAAATACTACAAACTTACATATCTCAAGTCCATGACATTGATAGCATGATTCATAATCCATAAGTTCAGCAACTTCACGGACAGAAAAAAAAACTAGCAATGGCATAGAAAGCCAAATACACACTATCATAAGTACGGAAAGCATGCAAGGACTTTTTTTCAGATGCCGAACACATTGAATCACCCACCGTAGAGTTGAAGACGCAAAAGCGTTGTCCGATGAATCATACATCAAGCAATTAAGCTTATACCATGCATACAGGAGCACAAGTAAAGATCGAATGAGCTGCTATAACTTTTTTTCAAATGCCAGATCACTTCTATTTAGGACTTAAGAAACCAACATTTCTTACCATGACTCAATATACATTAAGCAATCTGTTAAATCAAGCAATCTGTTACAGACTGAGTCGATATATGATTTTTGGTTGGAATATAACCTGTCTCAACTCAGGAGCTTTGTTTTTGTCATGGTCCATAACATACCTGCAAATGAAGAAACAACAGAAAGGAACCATAAGTGAAGTCCACAAGATACGAGCATAGAAATCAATTAGACTGAAACAGAACGAATGTTAAAAATTCGAAAAAATCCTTACCCTACAGCATTGAAGAGGCAGCTGTTGTCTGCAGGAATGACCCTCCTAACGATTGCACCATCCATCTTAAAAATAAATATATACCTGAAAAGCATAGCAACTGACGTTTCGGCTACTGCAAAAAAACTTAATAGATAAAATAGAAATTTGATCATCCCTAGGCATGGATGATGTCACTGACCAGCTAAAAATGTTACATGCGCGAAACTCATATGGTTAGACATAAAGACTATGGTAACAAAGGGAGGTCGGGAAAAAGAAAGAACTGTTAATAGGAATTACTATTCAATGAGAATAGCACAAATTTAGAGTTGATAGCTTACATTGGGATTTCAACGTTCAGTTTAGGAGCTTTAACATGGTGTATTGAAATTTAGAAATGACTATTTCACATGAGTGATTCGATATCTAATATCAAAGACTCTAATTTACAAGGATCCCAATAATCCGACAAATTACATCATTTTTCTACCTTTAATTCATAGTTCATTCTAGTTTCACACACCCATAGCTAAATTTTTAATATTTTTTATAATTAGACAGACAAAAAATCACTTCATTTGAATTCCTCATATAGCAAAGGTGTAGAAAGACTTAAACTTTCACATGATACAACCGACAGAGTCGAAACTCAACAAAATCCAAACCACTTGAACCAAAATTCCAAACTAACGAGCTAAAATTCCAAACCTCGTGAACCAAAAATATGTACTTTTCTCTCCATTTCTCACCAAATCGCTCAATCCAATTCAGGGTAGAAACACATTCGAATTCATATGAATTCGACAGAGAACAAATTGGAGAAACAGAACACCATTTAAAACCCACATAAATCATGAAAATAGAATTCCAACAACAGAAATAAAAATCTTCCAGGGTGAGCAAAAAACAATCAGGAGGCCACGAGAAGAACCCAAACCCAGATTGAACCCACAAACACAAATGGAATCCCTAACCAATTACAATCACAGATACACCATTCAGAATAATACCCAGATATACGATATCGCAGCAAGTAAATGTTGAATGGAAAAAACTCTAGACCATGATGTAGAATTCTACCAACAGAAAAAGAAATCTTTTTCTGGATGTGAAACCAAGCAGGACTCCACAAGAAAAACCCAAACCCAGATTAAAACCATAAACAGAAATGGAATCAAAACCAATTATAGCCACAGATACACCACTCAGATTCATACCCAGATATAATTTATCTCAGCAAGTAAATGTTGGATGGAAGAAGCTCTAGATCTGTCTAGAGTGCACCAAGAACTTAATTGCTTGAAAATAAAGCAAAGAACAGAATAAGAATACACGCAAGTATTTATTTATAAATAAAAAGAGCGAAATTTCATATAGATTTCAGAAATTTCATTACTTGTAATGTGTCTTTTCCTTTCCAATCCCTTTGTTGGTTTCAGTTTGAAGAGGGTCCTATCTGTCAATGGGAATCGTTTTATAGGTGAGAGAGAGCCTTTGTCGGTCCCAGATTCAAGGCGGGTCCGGCGCCGTTTGATCCTTGTTCGCTGTCCCACTCTTCTTGGAAATGTTCTTCTGTATCCGAGACTATGATACTTCATGTTTTTGTTACTGTTCTTTCCTTTTTCACTCCATTTTTATGAAACTACATGTTGGTCATAATTTGTTTTGATCTGAAATGGTTAGTGGATAAAAAAGTTTGGATTGTTCGTTTGGGTTTTCGGAACCGGGTTTTGAAGACCCTCCCTTGTTCGGTTTCCCAAATGGGTTTTCTGCCTTTTTATTTAGGGAAATGATTTCCACACCCCCCTTTTATCCTCATACACTCCCTTTTTGTCTTTATTCAACTTGAAATTACCAAATTACCCTTACTTCAAGAGTCACATTTTCCATATGAAGGGCAATTTGGTAATTTCAGGTTGAATAAAGACAAAAAGGGAGTGTGTGGGGATAAAATGGGGGTGTGAAAATCATTTCCCTTTATTTATTGAAGGGTTTTGAGAACCGGTTCTCAAAATCCCATTTGGGTTTTCAACAAGGGTTTTGAGAACCAGTTCTCAAAAACCCTTCCAAACAAGGTGTTGATTCCCTTTGGCGTTAGTGGGTCTCCAGGAGCATCTCCATTTTATCTTTAACTTTTGGCCAATTCTATTCACAACCCATTATTTACTCTATAAAACCCACTTTCTTCATACAACCCGCAATTAAAATTTTCTAAACAAAATTTACTCCAACAACCCACTAAATTCAACTAAACTACTTATAATACCCTTCAAGTTGAAAATTGAATTTCTGTTCCGTAGCGATTTCGGTATGTAAATGTCGAAATACATCATATTTTTCGACAAGCTAAAGTCGCAAAAAAATGATGCATTTCAACATTATCTTGTCGAAACGTGTGTTGTGAAATTAATAACTTTCTCAAGTATCTACTTCGGTGTCCAAACATCGAAATAAGATATTAATTTCAACATTAGTATATCGGAAATTATGATGAATTTCGACATTAGCTTGTTGAAACATATGTTGTCAAAATATGAAATTTTCGAAGTACCTACTTCAGTATCCAAATGTCGAATATGTGACATATTTTCGGTGTGTGAATGTCGAAAATATAGTCGTGTTTCAGGGGCATTTCTGTCTTTGCACATTAGTGAAAATTGAGAAATTTTTGATGGGTTATATGGAGTAAATAACGGATTGTGAATAAAATCAGCCTTAACTTTTTTGGGGTCAAATGTGTACATGACTTTAGCGTTCTGATGCTCTGTTTGACACTTTGGTGGCTTCATTAGGTAAGAAAAATACACTTTTATTTTAGGATTTTGTTTACGTGTGAGTGTGTGCGTGTGCGGGAATCGGGTATCATGTAGTGCGGAGCCGAAGCACTACAATCCTGTAATGCTGCCAGCCGAGCCGTTAATCTTGGTAATTAACCGCTCGGATTTTATATCGGCAATGGACGGTTCGGATCATACAAGTGCCAAGATGAAACCAAAACCATTGATTGCACGATCAACTGCTCGGATGCTGCATTACAACCCTGTAGTGCGGCTCTGCACTACAGGATCCCCAATTCTGTGTGAATAAGGGATCCCCGCTCTGTGAGTGTGACTGAATATCGACAGAGAAAAAATAGAGAGGAAAGGTAAGGGAGAGGGGGACCGTATCTAGTAGTTATCGAGACAATAAATGGTGTCGTATATATCTCCCACAGTATATTTTTTTTTACATGTTAACCATCACTAAAAAAATACTTCAAAATTATTAAGCACTTTCTTGTCACTACGTGGTTTTGCTTATGTGATACTACTACTGTATTATAGATTAATGAATTATCATAACACAAGCTACATGGGTGATGGGTCATATTTTGTATCTCAACTAACGAGTTTGTTTATGTTTCATTCTTAAACAACAATATCTTCATATAATTTATGGGAATTATGACGTAAACATCACATTGTACTCTTTGATGCGTTGAATAGTTATTCGTTACTTTATCTTTGTCCATACGATATACAAATTTGTTTCCTTGTGGACTAAAATAGGAGAATTTAAAAAAAATTAATAAATCACGCTTTTTTTAAAATTAAGTAGGTCAGTAGGTGAATAAAAATGCACACGTAAATGGTGGAATAACGGGTTTATCAAATTTTTTTATGGAAGTAAAATCCTTCTTTGTGAGAGGTTGAATCTTGTTCGAAACTAATGGTCATCACTGGAAAATGCATCACCTTTTTTCTTTGATGGGGAAATATTTGTAACAAGTTCGAAACTTTAGGTGCTATCAACTCCTTTGGAGCCATCCCATGAGCTCCCATAAGAACGTCTCAAAGGCCGGTGGGGACTGTAGGAAATAGTCCTGTGGTGCGCGCAAGCTGACCCGAGATACCTTGCATTACCAAAAAAAAAAAAAAAAGTACTGGTATACAGAATCTTTAGCATCTTGGCATTCCCACGTGAGATATATTTTGCACTCTACTTTTTATTTCCAAATTGCGCTATATTTATGGCATTTATCTCCATTTAACAAAAAAAAAAAAAAAAAGGATCTCTTTATTTGCTTTTTTGTTCATTTGTGTACGCTACACTAAAACATACCAGCGTCCCCAAATAGTAATCCGGTATTCTATTTCGGGCTGTCCTTTATAAAATGTTCATTTTAAAAAGTTTACGGGAAAGATTTAATAAGTAAAAGTGAAGGATTATTGGGAAAATAATGGATAAAGTTGATGTGAAAAGTGTAATAACGATATTTCATTAATACTGTAAGTTAAAATTATGAAACTGGACACTTAAAAAGAGACGGAGAGAGTATTTTATAACTACGCCTAATGTTTCTAAAAACAATTAACAATGCCTATCAGAGACAAAAAGCGTGTATTAGAATATATGCTGCAAAGATTGATAAAAAATAAAAAAAGGTGAAATGCTACAGAAAAGTATGTGTATTAGAACAAATGCAAAAAAAGTGAATGCTACAGATATAGTATATGTCTAGACGCATATATGTCCGGAACCATTGGATGCAAATGGTTTCTATATGTCTTGCTATATGCACAGAACCTTTGTGCCCATAAAATATACAGAGCATTTCGAGGGCCCACTTGTGGGTCCCACACGGAAGATCCGAACCGTTCATTGATCTTAAAATAATTTTTTGAGGGCCCCCGCGAGAAACCAGCTCGATCCGACGTTTGTAAGTGATCGATCTAAAATCGTTTGAATGAAACGGGAGGATTTTAGATCGACCACTTACAAACGTCGGATCGAGCTGGTTTCTCGCGGGACCCCTCAAAAAATTATTTTAAGATCAATGAACGGTTCGGATCTTCCGTGTGGGACCCACTTGAAGTGCTCTGTACATTTTCTCTACCTATGGGTCTGTACCCATAGATTTATCCCCCAATTTATATCCAGACATTTGTATCCAAACGTTTTTCCCTGAGAACTCCAGTTTCAGGAGCAATGCTCGTCCTCTCACAAAAGTAACGCAGACATTTTTTCGCGGAAGGGGAACAATTACCACAACATAATTAGAACGGGAAAACAAAGTCCATAAGCAATACGAGGAATACGAAATTGGAACACGCTTCTTAAAAGTTCAACCATATTGTAATGACAAAATGAGGCACCAATTCCAGCATGAAGGTGTCATAATTCAAAGCTTCCGCGACCATGACCTAACAGAGAAACACCAGTCTCTAAACCCACTAGCAGTTTTGTTTTTTTTCTAAGTCCCAAAAACCAGATTTCCAAAACTCAAACGCTGAGCGATGCCACCTTGACCTTGCAACTTATTTACTAGAGCTCTATATTCCAACTTCCGGCAATCAATAAGGATATCAGAGGGCTGCAATGCACTCAATTTCAATTCTTGCATTCAACGGTAATGCTGCTACTTGATATGTCGAACGAGCTGGAGCTGGTGAGGGGAAGTCTGCAACACAATATAATCATGTTAAATCTAACTACTAATTGTGTCGATGTCAATGTGAAATTCGAATAGAAACTATCGGTCCAACATGTGCATCAGAACTTTACTGTTCCGGTGGAAGAGGATAAAACTATTGAGAATTAGCCAATAACAATCTCTAAAATCCCCTAAACCAAAATATATATATCTCTGAACAACAAAGGGTATTAGGAGTAAAACAAGAATGAAAGACTGAAGAAAACTGTTCGAACTAATCCCTATTTTGACATAACCCATGCCAGCGAAATATTCCTAACAGGTGGTTACATCTAGGAAACATAAAGGCTAAGTACGCATCCGAACTTCAATTTCAATAAATGGATGCATCATCAAAGAGAAATAGAGTTCTTTGTCATTTGCACCAATGTTTTCAAAGGCAATTCTGGGGCTCGCCTTAAGGTGAGGCACAACAAAAACACTCTTAGGTGTTAATTTTTAGTGGAGACCACAAACGAGTTTGCCCATCTGTCAAAGCACCACGGAGGCATGTGCTTTTCACTCCATTTTTGCTCAGATGATGGAAGCGAATGCATCAGAAGAGTCGGGCTTAGTTACCTGACCTGACAACCAAGCGAAGTGCTTTCTTGTCTTACTTAGCGGGGTTGGGGGAAGTGAAGAACTGGTTCCCCATAAGTTGATGGGGCAAAGATAGAGGTTTTAGCGTATTTGCGAGGACTTAGATTGCTACAACATGAAGCAAGGTGAAGCTTCATCCCACAAAAATGTCCATATCACGGTGAGATGGTCTAATCTTATGTTTCAGTTCTATTTTAACACCTCAGGAGCTAATGAAACTCTCGAAAGATCCAGCCTACGTAGAATTCGATACAAGTACTTTACAGTTCTGCTGTCGCTGTCCTGTAAGTCTTATACATTGAACTCTTTCATTCTATGCTTAAAGAACAGACTGTTGATAATCTTCTACTTGTTTCCGTCTGACACAAAACAAACATCATGAAATGTTAAGGCCACGGAAGGACTATTGTATATTAGTCTTAGCATGCAGAAATTATACAGAAGTACGGTAATTGCATAATTCCTACGTATTAACTCACATTTAGCATAAATTTCATTGACTTTCTTGAAGTCGTTCAAGTCAGCCAACCTGTAACAAAATAAGGAAATGGGAGAGTCAGCAACTTTCTAGCCTTCAATGCGTAATAACACATAAATCACAGATAACAATATCACGTACATGATTGTTGTCTTAACTACTGAGGAATAGTTGGCACCACTAGCTTTCAGAATCTCCCCCATATTTTTCAATACCTGGAAAATTTAATGTGCTCAAATCAGTTGATTATCAACCCATCTCACAACTTGATTACCGAAACGGCATCAAGGGCAGTTCCTTTCTTCTTTTCCTCCGGTGGGTAAATTCAAGCACCCCAAGTGTGCAATAATCATCAGCGTCTACCCAAGGTACACCAGAGCAGAAATTTTGAAAATGCTTTTCTATGTATGCGCATGGAGGGTACCAACATAACAGATAGAAAGCAACAAAAAGCTTGAGTGCCAAACTTTCCAAACTCTGTATTGCGGTGGCTCAAGTTATTTTATGATTAAGCATGGCTGCTTAAGTTCTTTCTACAAAATCTGAAGCGTGGACTCTGAAGTTAGGGGTTGATGAGAGAGTAAAACAGGAACAATAATTGCGGTCAGTACAGAGTAAGGAGACAAGTTGAAAATCTAGCGAGGAATAACCTGGGCACTCTCTCATTTCTCCATCAACCAAAAACAACAAACCACGCATAGGCCCATTCAAAGCCAGCTTAAATGCTATGTAGGCCAGTAAAACAATTAAACGAAGCTGAAGCTTCTCATTCCGTTTTACAGTGCTACATGACTCATAAGCAATTCCTCCAAAAAGTAAACATCCCGTTCAACACACGTCAATCATGCTTTTGCAAAGTGAAAGTCATGTAAAAGATATGATATATAAAAACAGCACAATACATAAGTTGCGAATTTACATGTCAGTGCTAATTTACCTGCTCTGTTTGGTCCTCTACATTCTCGGAGATGAACTTAGCTGTCTGCATTTTGAAACACCAAAAAACCAGAAGCGTGATGTCACAGTTACAAGACATTCGGAAAGCTATGGTGTATTTAACTACAGACGTGAAATTTGCAGACTCAAACATAACATAGCAATATCACGAACCTCTGGAATGAGACCCAGTACACCAGACACAAAAAGAAGGTTATTCGCTTTGATGGCCTGAGAATATGGTCCCAATGCAGCTGGAGCCTTGTCAGTTATAACAGCCTCCTTCACACCTAGAATGAACTTGAAGCGCATAAGGTACATCCAGGAAATGACCAAAATTGAAATAACAAAATCAGAAGCCAAATGGCACTACACAAAATTTAAAGTTAATTATGCAATTTGAAATTGGAAAATGGCACTGTGGCAGTACATCAAATTCACAATTCTATTGGGTACGTTTGATTAGCACTTTGGTAAGTGCTTTTGCAAGCAAAAATGAATGCGTTAGTCCAAATAAACCCCAAGTAAAGTGATTATGCTCCAAAGCCGAGCCCATCATAGCACTGATTTCGTCAACAAACATCACCTGCGCCTAACAGACAGCAGGTTTAGAATGCCAGCTGCTCAGTCAGCAAAGTCTGCTACAAGTTCTCTATAGTACATAGAGGAATGAATTCACTTCTATTTTATCTCTCTATCTTACTAAGCCTCTTTCTCCCTCTACATTGTTTTCATTCTCTTCTCTGTTGCAGATTTCAAACATCATATCAGAGCCTGATTAGAGAAACCTCTATGGTAATCTCTGCAATAGTGCAATTCTTCTTGCTTGTTCTCAATTCAAGGTTGTTTAGTCTGCAGATTCCATAGTTTTCTTTAATTCAACTTGTTTAGCATGCTATTTTAGGGAATGATTTACATATTTGGAAACATTCAATTTCTGGTTCGGTCTTCAAGTGCTTATTTGAAGTGTTCTATCCTGTTTCTCAACTCAGTATAGAGAGAAGAGAATGAGATAGGATACATAAATATACTACGAGTGCATCCATTCTCTCTCAGTATAGAGCTTGTAATTTATATTTTATATTTTATATAGACGGTCAAAACCTTAGTCAGATAATCCTTCAGTAGGGCGCTCTGCTCCCACTCTCAATCCTCGCTGCGCTCGAGCTCTCAGTTCTCGCGAATTTCAGTACTTGGGATATTTTTAAAACGCACGTGGGTTATGTGACTTGGGTTAAAACATTAACAAACTTTCTTGACTCAATAGCTGGCAAGCTTAACCATTATGTTAGCCGTTAGGTGAATACAATCTCCGTGAGAATTTTCTGCCCATTTGGATAGTGAGAAATTCTAAGATACGGAGAGACCTAATGGGTTTTTATTGGTTCATAAAAGTGAGCTTTGGTGGGAAACCCTAATCCTTTTTCCCCATTACTCACCATCCACACTCCAAGTACCAACAAACTTCCCTTTAAAGTGCACGAGAACTCAAATATGTATAAAATTTCCAACTAAAAGAGTTCATAAATACTGAAAATCATCCATAACAGACGGAGCCAAAAAATAGACCAGTCTGTATAGCGAGAACTTAAAAAAAAAAAGTATTTTTATCAATAAAAATTCATACTTTGATGATAAGTTAAAAAAGGACTCAGTGATATTTACTCCCTCCGTCCCAAAAATATAGTCCCTCGTTCCATTCTAATCGGATAAAAAATCGATTATATCTTTCATTCGGTAATACATTTCATATGCAATATGGATCTTGTTTGATAGATCTCAATTAAATCTAAAATAAAAAGTTTTTAAGATCACCCAAAACATTATAGTAGATTCTAAGATATATTATATTGAAAAGTGGTACGAACCCCCAAAAAGGGACTATATTTTTTACACGGAGGGAGTAGTGGCAAAAGTTTAGATTTTTTTCAATAAAAATGCATCATTTTAAATTCTCGTTATGCAAACCGAACAATCCATCTGGGACGGAGGTAGTAGAATTCGTTGGAAAATAAAAATTGCAGTACTACAAGAAGCAAGGTCACTGCAGGATTTTAGCTCCGCAGGGAACCCCCCAAAAACCAAAAAATTTGGTATACAAAATGCTATATAAACAAAGATTTTTGATTTTGATGGAAAACTTATCGGGGTAGTTTATTTTATTACTGTTGAGCTACAAGATCAAATTATCCACAAAGTAAAATCAATTTTCATTTACTTCGATTGTAACAAATGCTAAAGAAAAAATCAAATTCTTCGCTAAAAAATGCACTCCCTCTGTCCCATTTTCGTAATTTGATAATCACTTACGAAAAGACGAGCAATTTTCGGATAAACCCTACTACAGCCGCCCCAGAAGCTGCGGAGTATTAATCAGTAGTCATTAGAGTATATCGCTAGTTATATAAGAAGAATGAACTCACTCGCACTTGTTGAAATGCCTAAGCAAGCGAAGGGATTCTTCGATCGCAACGAGAAAGAAGAAGAAGACGATGATCGCCATATGCTGAATCCCGCCATCGACACGACGCCGATTCCGACGGCCAGAGTAGCCCGACTGCGCAGTGCACCCACGTCGATCGCCGGCAGATGTAAGGAGGCGGCGCACCACGTCATTCTCTCTCCTCGTCTCTCTCTCACACACAGCACACAGTAGAACACAGTCAATTGGTAAGAAAACTCGTTGAGTCGTTTCTGTTGTTTTTCTCTCTCCGCCGTCTGTTTTACCCTTCGAAATGTGCAGGAGGTAGGTGAGGTCTGTTTGGGAAACAAGTCATTCCTATTCCAGTCACGGGCGAACATATTCCGTGCTAGAGGTTAGTGTACACTGTACACCCTTTGTCACCGGAGCGGGGCCCTATAGTAAGCTCGGCTTGGCTGTCCAATCAGTGATCGACGGTTCGGATAAATGGACTTTAAATTATATGTAAAATATTCATTTAAAGTGTAAGATGATCCGGACCGTCGATCGCCTCAGATAGTTAAGCCGAGCTCACTACACCCTCCTCGATCACCACAGGGCCCCGCTCCTTTGTCGCATAATCCTTCAAAATGGCTTTCGTTCACGCTTTCAATCTTCGCTCTACACTTGCTTTCTCAATCTTAGCACTCACGATTTCTAGATGTTTGAAATTTTTTTAAAAGACGTTTTCACGCTTACGCTCTCACGCCCACACACGCATTATGTGACTTGTTGTATATTGTGTACCCTGACATAACTAGGTAAACATAGCGGTCCATTTATCGGACAAATAATATTTTGAAGGATAATGAAGAAGGGGATAAGAGGTGGATATGATATCCGGGGATCCAGGCAGGCCTTGCCAACCCCCCATCCGGCTAGCCGTTTCACGCATCAACGGCTCAGATTGCATCATACAATGGACGGTTCAGATACATTTAGGCGAGGTGATATCTGAGCAATTGATGCGTGAAACGGACGGCCGAATGGGGGAGGGGGGAAGAGGACTCGATCCCGGGATGCAGTTTGGGGCGTCCAAGAGCTTTACCGCATGAGCTAGCCACCACTTGCTTAGAGAGAGGGATAAACTGATAGTACTACTTTTGTTTGTTTGGTAGTTTACATGGGTGGATAAAAATGGTGGATAATGAAATAATGAAGCAAATTCACTTATTGCCCTTGTGTAATTCTTCAAGTGTTCATATTTCATTTTCATTGTCTATTCAAATTAATAATTGTTTACATATTTTTGAAAATGTGAATTCTTAACCAATAAAGTATATATTTCCTTAATAAAAATATTATAATATTGTCACATCTTCAAGTTTGAAGTTGTCTATATAAAGATTATGCAAGATTACCATTTTTCATTTCATATGGTAAAAAGCTCAACCATATTGTTATACTAACAAAATGAGGCACCAAGGCTCTCAACATTCAAAGCTTCCACGACCATAACCACGTAGATAAACACCGGTCTCCAAATCACTAGCAGTTTTTCTTGTCTTTCTTAGTCCCAAAAACCAGATTTCCAAAACTCAGATGCTGAGAGATGCCACCTTGACCTTGCACATTATTTACTTGAGCTCTAAACTTACGGCAATCAATAAGGATATCAGAGGGCTTATTTTCTGCCTTTGGATGAGTTTGTTTGTGTGTTGTTACCTCCCTTTTCAAACCTTGACAGGATCATTATATGGAAAACCATGACAGAGGATCTAACTACTTAATTTTGACCTCAAAAGCTACAAAAACACTTCTTCAAATTTTCCAAGTATGTTGAAGATCTAAACACCCATCCATGGCTAAGAAAATTATGATAGCACAATTTAACCCTATGCACAATTCAAAGCCTAAACAAAATTCTAAGCGAATTAAAAGACATTATGCACATATGATGTCACGATCGATACGATTATTTTCTAACTATTTAGAACGGCACGCGATGCTTCCTGGCCCTTTTTTAATATCTGGACATATTTCTACACATTGGGCGTCAGGTTTGTTGGGCTAACCATTCGTCTACGCACTGCGAATGAAAATAGTGCCCACAACTTAACAAATATCCTTGTAATATCCCCTTTCTTGAAATCCTTACCAATGAGATACATTAATAGACAAAAAGAATGGTTTTGAAGTTCTTTTCGGACGTGATTTGCAGACGAAAGTATTCTATACTAAAAATTGTGCAAATAAAATTAGATTGATGTGACAACTTTGATTTTATCACTTTAAAATAAAAATATATTATTGTCACATTTTCTTGTTCAATGATTTGCAAAAGAAAAGTGTTCTATACAGAAAGTCGTGCAAATAAAATCAAACTGATGTGACAAGATTGATTTCGATATAATATTGTCACATCTTCAAATTCAAAGTTTTCGATATAAGGATTCTGTAGAGGTTACCATTTTATTATGAAGGTACTAACTGGTGTACCCATAGCATTATTATATTGTTATACTAACAAAATGAGGCACCAATTCCATCATGAAGGTATCGTAAAATGGGCTCTCAACATTCAAAGCTTCCACAACCATCACCACATACATAAACACTGGTCTCTAACTCACTAGCAGTTTTTTTTGTCTTTCTTAGTCCCAAAAACCAGATTTCCAAAACTCAATACTGAGAGATGCCACCTTGACCTTGCCCCTTATTTACTTGAGCTCTAAACTTCCGGCAATCAATAAGGACATCAGAGGGCTGCAATGCACTCAATACCAATTCTTACATTCATCGGCAATGCTGCTACTTGATATGTCGAACGAGCTGGAGCCGGTGAGGGGAAGTCTGCAACACAAGTCCTATAACCATGTTACATCAAATGCTAACTGTGACGACTGACGAGTCAATAAGAAATTCGAAGAACAAAATTGCAGCCGAATATGTGTATCAGAACTATACTTTTCCGGTGAAAAAGGAGGAAAGAATGACAGAGTATTAGCCCATAACTATGTCTGAACAACAAAAGGGTGTTTGTCAATTGTCAGCATAAAATAAGAATGGAAGACTCGATCGACAGAGTTGTTGGAAAATTCCAGTTCAGACTAATATCTTGTGACATAACCCCCGCTAATGGAAGACTCCTGACAAGTGGTTACTACATCTAGGAAACATAAAGGCTAAATACACATCCGAAGTTCGATTTTAAGAAATGGATGCAGCATCAAAGAGAAATAGAGTTCTTGTCATGTGCTTGGGATTAGCATGCTGAAATTATACGAAAAAAAACAATGTCATTGCATAATTCGTATGTGAAAACTCACATTTAGCGTAAATTTCATTCACTTTCTTGAAGTCGTTCAAGTCAGCCAATCTGTAAGAAAAGAAAGAAATGGAAGAGTCAGCAACTTTCTAGCTTTCAAAGTGCAAAAACACAGAGATCACAGATGTACAATATCTGTACATGATTGTTGTCTTGACTACCAAGGAATAGTTGGCTCCACTAGCTTTCAGAATCTCCCCCATATTTTTCAAAACCTGCAAAATTTCATGCGCTCAAATCAGTAATTTTGAGGATTTTTTTTTCTATATATGCTCTAGGAGGGTACCAAGATTATAACAGATAAGAAAGCAACAGAAAGCTTCAGCGCCAAACTTTCCAGACTTTGCATTCAAGATGGTTCAGGTTCTTTTATCCTAAGCATGGCTGCTCAAGTTCTTTCTACAAATTCTGTTGCACGGACTCCCAAGTTAGTGGTTGATGAGAGAGTACTTAAACATGACCGTCGACAAAAAAACTGTAAGGACACAAGTCAATAATCTAGTGAGGATTCGGGAGAGTTTGGGAGCCTCTTTTTTAGCTTTTCATTTTTAACTTTTTTGGTTTTTTTGGCCTTTTGGATTATGGTTATAATGTAATTTGAATCTGGTTGGAGTGTTTAGAAGAAATGAACTGAATGCATTTTGCAAGTAGGAGTATAAGAAGAAAATTAGAAGTAGGATGAGACAAGCTCCTCCGAAACTTATTTTGAGTTCTTGCTCCAATTGTCAAATTTTGAGAATTCAATTTGCCGTTTTGGATTTGTCGGCCGAACAGCCAAAACTTAAAAAGGAGAACCTGAAAATGAGAAAAGTTGTCGACCAAACAGGCCCGAAGAACCTGGCCAATGCAACCTACTAAGTAATTTGACGTCACGAATTCTCATTTTTCCATCAACCATACATAACAAGCCAAGCATTGACCAACCTAAAGCCAGCTTAAATGGATCTATGAAGGCCAGTAAAGCAATGAAACGAAGCTGAAGCTTCTCAGTCCCTTTTTACAGCAGTACATGACATAAGAAATTCCTCCTAAAAGCGAACATCTCGTTCAACACACGTCAATTATGCTTATGCAAAGTGAAGTCGAGCAAAAGATACGAAATATCAACGCAGCACAAAGTTAACGTTGCAAATTTACATGTCGGGGCTAGTTTACCTGCTCCGTTTGGTCCTCCACACTCTCGGAGATCAACTTCCCTGTCTGCATTTCAAGGACCAAAAATCCAGAAGCGCGATGTAACATTTACAAGACATCCACAAAGCCATGGTATATTTAACTATGGACATGAAATTTGTGGAATCCAATATGATATAGTGATATCCAAACAGTGTGTTGATATCCAAGAAAAGTGTATTGATATTCGTAGAAGTGTATTGTTAGCCGTGAGATGTGTATTGAAATCCGAACTCTTTTGACTCTATATTACAAACCTCTGGAATGAGACCCGCCACACCAGACACAAAAAGAAGGTTATTGGCTTTGATGGCCTGAGAATATGGTCCCAATGCAGCAGGAGCCTTGTCAGTTATAACAGCCTCCTTGTCACCTAGAATGAACGTAAAGCACATATGGTACATCCACAGGAAAATGTCCTCAAACTATTACTAACGCAGGAGTGCTACATGCACAGAAAAATCACCCAAAACGTACCTAGAATTTAAAAATGAGTGGCTCAGATTCACTTGCCCAGAATATGAGCCACTGGTTTCCAAATTCTGGATACTTTCTGCGTGATTTTTTTAGACGCTTAGCATTTTCCTTAGACAAATCGACTATATAAGAAGAATTTAACTCACTTGCACTTGTCGAAATGTTTAAGCCAGCAAAGGGATTCTTCGATCGCAACGAGAAGGAAGAAGATGATGATCGCCACATGCTGAACCCCGCCATCGATACAACGCCGATGGCAACGGCCAAAGTAGCCCGAGTGCGCAGTGCGCCCACGTCGATCGCCGGCGGATGTAAGGATCTTGAGGCGGCACACCACGTCATTCTCTCTCTGTTGGGTTTTTTTTCCCCTCTCTTCCCTGTTTTGCCCGCGAAATGCGTAGCTAGTATTTGTCGAGTTTAAATTCTTGTTCAATATGCAGTGCAGCATATATACGCTAAAAAATAGTTTGATCGAACATCAATATATATTATAAAAATCAATTTTGGGTTTATAAAATGAGAAGGTGGTGGATAGTTTAACTTCAAAATTCCAAACCGTTCATTTTATAAATCAAAATTTAATTTTTAATCTGCTTACCAATATGCGATCAAACTCAGTTTTCTTTGAATATAATACTCTGAGGGCCTTACAAAAACAATGAATACCCCTGCCAAACTTGCTGAATAGATGGGTGACTTGCACTATTGCCGAACTCAGATTCCGGTCTACGTTTGCAGTATGTGTTAAGAGCGAGAGGCTCACATTTTAATATTTACCGTATGTTCTCATTAATGTTTTTTTTTTTTTTTTTTTTTATGTATTTCCATATGTTGGGTTGCTTAGTTATGCTCGGATCTAAGATAGAAGAGAGAGCATCACTTTGGCGTCTACTTTTACTTTTTTTTTTATCTGTGTCAACATCTTTCAAAATTATCTATAAATTGAATATTCCTGCTTTCTCAAGTCTAAGGATAAACAAGTAAAGCATGTAAAGTGATAACCGAATCCGAATGATAGTTACTATGTATTTCAATGATTGTAGTTTCATCTTCGTTAATTACAACTGATTGTGATATGACTTCCGATGAGACTTTTGGAGAGGAAAGAAGGACAAAAAAATACTCATGCTATCCCAAATTTCTTGTCATTTTTCGGCATACGTGCCACTTTTCAATTGTTTATATCTTCCGATATATAATGTTTTCTATAAGTTTAAAAACTTTGTTTAATAGAACTAATCGAGAACTATCTAACAAGATTCAGATTGCATACATATAACATTATACATCTAAAACTATAAACAATTTTTAAAGTGTCATGAATAGTGAAAGTAGACAATAAATTTAGGACGGAGCCAGCTCCTTAATTTTGATCTCTAAAGCTACAAAACACTTCTTAAAATTTCTAGGTATTGAAGATCTAATCAGCCGTCCATGGCTAAGTCGCTAACAAAATTAATTATGATAATATAACTCAACCCTTATACACAATTGAATCCTAAACAAACTTATAAGCGAATTAAAAGACGTTATACATATATGCTGTACACGCTTGATATGACCGTTTTCCAACTATTTAGAACGGCACGCGACGCTTTATGACCCTTCTTTCAGTATCTAGACATCTTTTCTACACATTGGGCATGAGGCTTGTCGGGCTAGCCATTCGTCTATGCATTGCAAATGAAAAGAGTGCTCACAACTTGGTAATATCCTTGCATTATCCCCTTCCTTGAAATCCTAAGCACAAGATACATCAATAGACAAAAGAAAGTTTATTCCTATTTTTTTATCAGCAAAAGATCACGAAGATACAATATAAAAAATAAAGTTAATTCCTTTCGGAGATGATTTGCTAACCAAAGTTTTCTTTACATAAAGTCGTGCAAATAAAAACAAACTGATATGACGAGTTTGATTATAAAAAATGTTATTGTCACGTCATCGTGTTCAATTTATTTTGTACCGTAAAGATTCTGTGAGGTTATATGTCTTTATTTTGAATTAAACACTATAAAAGCTAATTAGGTGCGAATTACCTCGAAGCATATTATGCATTTGATATCCTGGAATGGATTGATAACTGACTTGCTGCAACAGAATATGGATTCCGGTAGCTTCTTAATCGAATCCTGGGATAACCCTTGGCTTCCGATATTGATTTCGAAAATATCGGAGTAATATCCTCCAATATTTTCCTCCATATTGCTTATCTGAATGTGAAAAATCTAATTCAATGTCTTATTGATAAGAAGTTGAAACCAAGTAATGGAGATGCTTCGGACAAAGCACTTGCTATCAATATCAGGTGTTGAAAGGTTCCGAACACATTTGTGTCTAGATTTATGCATGTAGCACTGCTCTTTGATATTCTATTTCTGAAACGATTTATACCGAAAAAGAAGATCTTGAATGGCGTGTTGGTTAAAAATTGGCCTCACGTTGGCTGTGGGACACAAGCAGAATATAATTTGATCCATTAATTTTATTTTCTAGAACTGTTGATTTAATGTGATTTTACCATTTTCATTTGGTAATTAATTACCTCCCATTGATGAGCTTTCTGCACCACGGCAGCCATCCATTCCATGAAGAACTTCCCATTCAGGAGACCAAATAAGAGGGCCACCTATTATTATATAACCAACCATACCCACATTATTAATTACAAACAAAACTTGCACACAATCATCCACGCATGTCACCCATTTTCAACTTCAACCCCGATTCATGAGGTCCGCACGAAATTTCCGTGAGGGATCCCTTAATAGATCATTTTCGGTTTGGAGGTATGGGTAAGTTGGCCTCGACACCAGATAAGTTATAAAATAAAAAAAAAGAAGATTTGGTTTGATATAACGTTTTCCCAAGGGTTTTTATTCAGGATAGGTGGTACAAAGAAAATGTAAAAAATCAATTTATGTTCACCATGTTATTTTTGTATGACAATGAGGCATGTATATCGAAAGTGCATCACCTTGGAAAATGGCCCGCCGTGAACCGTCAATTCCATCAACTGGATGGCCGTGATTGCACCTGCCACAGCACCTATTGCCGCACCACGAAAAAACCCTGTTTCTGTGGTTTGCCCTTTGATAGCTCCTGTAATTGTTCCCACAGCTGCTCCTCCTATATATGTATACCACAACAAGATTACAACCATCAATGGGTAGAGAATAACAAAAAAAAAAACTAACAAATTAAGGTTGAAAAATGCAACTAGTGTCATAACTATAGTCAGCATAGCCGAGCCCGAGCTTGATAGTAACGGGTCACCAAGTTTCGTTTGAAAGCTTAACGAATTAACAACAAACTAACTTCAGAAACTATCTTTTAGTTGTATTGATCTCAAACTAGTTTTAACCGTGTTAATGTGCAATAACTTGGTCTTAGAAAATAGATAAACTTAGGGAACCCCATAAACTTAATTGAGACAATGAAGTTTTCAAAATTGGTTTTCTTGTTTCAATTTCTGGTTTAAACTCAAAATTGACTTATTGCGTTTTACGAGACAGATCATTCTCTCACAATACATGGACTTAAAAACTGACTTAAGCTAATTCCTGACTTAAGTCAAGAATTGGAATAGTTTCTAAAATGTGCTTAAACTACAAACTTTTAACTAGCCATTACTCGAGATCGAGTAATTTTGTTCGTTTAGCAACGCTAATTTCAGCTCAGAAACTATAGCACGCTATAAATATCGAAAGAAGAGAACAAGCATACCCATTGTGCAAATGTGATAACAAAAATTTGAGAAGCTACACAAACTTACCTAGGGCAAGGCTGCATGTAAGGAAAACAAGAAAAGCTTTCTTCATCAAAGTGAAAAGAAAACCAATTTCAAAACCACCCATTTTGGAGAATAAAACCACCAAAGGAACCTTGCAACATAACAACATTTTTCTAGTAGTACTCATTTTTTAATAACAGTCCTGAGAGCAACACTAGATTCTAGGACTGAGTAGAAGTAAAGTGTTTCTGTTTTTGGATAGTGTGTTTTTGTGTTTCGGATAGTGTTGGGGGATAGGCATGAAAACAGAGTGTTTGTCTTGGGAATATGATCAAGAGCAATGCATTTATAAGGAAAGGAGAGTGAGTATTCAGTGCTCCTGAAGCACCACCGTGAGGTGTTCCTGGGTCTTTACCAGGGCCGGTCCTGAGATTCTTGGGGCCTAAGACGAACTTGTAAGTGAAAAAAAATATTCTTGTTGGAGAGGAAAAGAGAGGGCTCATGACTTGAACCATATACCTATTGGATAACAAAACTAAGCATTTCTGTTGGGCTAGCTAGCTCATTTGTTGTATAAGTGCGATATATGTTAATTATATACTATTAGATATCTGACTATACCTCTTTGGGACCCTAATTTTGGGCCAAAATTCGGGAGCTTAAGTCGTCTGCCTCAACTCAGGACCAGCCTTGTTTACCACTATACTTTAGTTTGCATGGAGTCCATATATTTAGTATTGACCCCCGCAAGAATGTATATATGGTGTTAATTTGCATGGAGTTCATATATTTAGTACTGAGCCCCACTAGAATGTATATATGGGGTTAAAAGCTCTTGGAACACTGACACACTAAAATGTGTGGTGGTAAAAGTTCTGGGAACACAACGTCGTCGTCGTGGTGCAAGTGGAAGTAGGAGTAATAACTTTTCGGAAAGAAGATACTACTACAAGAACAAATGCATTTAAGAGGGGTAAAGCCTAAAGCTACCAAATACATGCATTTGGCTGCAAATGGCAAAACCAACTTGTCTGAGGACTTTAGACCCAAAAAACTAAATATATGTATGTCGAAACTGTGAAACGATATAATTCTGAGGAGGAGTTCTCTTCTTATCTCTTAATAACTAAAAGATTGAGCTGTACATATTCATGTCTAGCAAGTAGCAACTAGTGCCAATGTATTTGATTTTTCATTGCACAAAAACAAAATAGTGCCAATGTATCTTGTTTTGGAGAGATTATTCAGTGACTTTTGGCACCGCCACGTGATGCCCATATCCTTTTTCAAGTGAGCAATTTAATCAGTGCTTTTGGAGCATTACGTGGTGCTCCAATGACCTTTTCCGAGACACATTGGTGAGAGAACCACATACTTGGTGGTGGAACTCACATCAATAAGTGATAGAGAAGGCTCCTAAATTAAGTATCACACATTTAGATGGGACCAAAAAGTGTTGAGCTTAGTTCAATTACTAAACAAACCGACCTGAGCTTTAAAATGTTGAGCTCGCAAGCAACTCGGTTCGTTTGCCGCTTGCCTAGATGAAAGAACTAGCAAGTGGCCTTTTATAAAATTAAAAGAGAGAGACACCATGTTAGCGGCCAAAAATGAAACAACTTAGAAAACTGCTGTGATGGTGGCTTAAAAATTCTGTGGATTGCAAATGGGTGTGTCTAATCACTTCCTTTACTCGGTTGGCCTATTTTTCTCTCACTCCAACTGTTTTCCTTTCTTGCGGGAAAGGTGACCGAGCACAAAGCCCCGCTTATAACCGTTGCCGATAAAAAAATAACACCTTGATCGCGTTAGAAATCCCGTATCTGTTTCATTCCGATGAACATCCATCAACAGGTTCACTACCACAGACATCAGATCATAAAATCCAGAGCAAATCTGCGAAAATATTCATTTTATTGCCAACGGAGTTTAAGACCCAGTTATATTGTACTGAAATCTCCATGTCATATCAAAAGCTTTAACAAAGAAGGGGAAAAACAAACCAACACAAATTTATTCCAGCACACACTAGCTGCAATTATAATAGGCCTCTAAAATCACACCGACGCGGACACAGGCACAACAGCATCAAGCCAGACGGCTCAGACCCAGTGCTTTAGAAACCATGCAACTTTATCTGATCCTTCTTCACAATGCCAGCCTACAAATAAAACCAAAGACTATTAATCAAAAAACATTAAAAAGAAAAGGAGACAAAAAAACAGTTGGAAAATGAAAGTCAATAAAGATTATATTTTTTATGGACTTTATTATTGGTTTGAAGAACTAGTTGTTTGCCTAGATTAGTGTCCATTAATTTGACATTTGTTCGGATGAACAATTGTCTCTTCCTTTCGTTGCTACTCCGAATAGTCACAAACACTTCCAGTCTTCTATGTATATGTGTTTCATTCATTTGCTTTTTAGGGGTTTTAGAGTGGAGCTTGTTGGATTCATTTTTCATATTCATCCGAGTCTTTAGGAGTTTTATATGTTTTTCCTTCATTTGTTTTTTTTTTTAATCAGATCTGTGTCTTCATATGAGAGAGTACAAAACTCGAGTAGGATTGCCAGAACCATCGCTTTTAGTGCTACTTCAGTGGGATTTCGATCTTTGCATCGCTATGTCTAAACTCCAAAGATTCCCCAAGCACCTTAGTGGCGACAAATGTGTCTTAAGAACATAGCGTCTACCGCTATCCTTGATCATCTTTCATACAACTTCTAGGTTCTATCTTTTTATGATTTTGACGATTATGACTCCATCGTTCTTATCGTATCACAGTAACACAATAAGTATAGTATTTTCTAACATAAAACTACAAGTGGAAGTCTCAGATTTTTAGTACAGACGATTATTTCTCTCATCATTATTGAACTGTTTGTTCATTCCGAGTTGGCGATATGTCAGGCTTGCGGGTAGGTGTTTTTAAACTTTTACACATCGATTGCCAAGATTCATATAGTTCTTACTTCTTAGAGTACTTGTAAATAATCTCCTATCCTGTCTACTTAAAAGTAAATACCTGGACAAGGAAATTGGAGACATTCTTCCGCTGATCACCCTGGAGTTGAATAACCTGTGCATAAGAAAGGAGGATAGTGTTATACACGTTCGGCATTCACTTAGAGCAATTACCCGAGGGATGTATTAACTTTGGTGTTTGCTAATATTACCTTGCCAAGTTCTTTGTCCTGGACAACAGTACCATTACAGCAGAATTCCTTCTTGAGATCCTTGAGGATCTTTTCGTAGCTGAACTCTTTCTTCAGCCCTTGCACAGTTGTCAGGCTTTTCCTACCATTCCTCTGTTGGACACGAATATGAACATACCCTTTCGTTCCGGTGGCAGCAGAGTCGTCGTTGGCCTCAGAGAAAGGATCTACAGCACAAAGCTTAAATAAGGTACAAGCCAACAAACCAAACAAGACCTGCTAATTTACAGCATACTAGCAAATAATTTACGGTATAACAATTTGGGGCAAACTCACCAAAAGTAGTTGGAATCTGGACGTCGAGTTCAACCATGTACTTGTTTGATAGGTAGCTGTTACGCACTCGAGCTGAAAATAATAAAAATTGGTATCTTAGTTACACTAGCATAAGCAAGTAAGCAACCCTGACCTATAATCATGAATGCACATTCTACTTCACTCATTTTCAAACAGAAAAAGCATTTACGGCATACTAGCAAATAAAAAGGGTTGCACGCATCGAACTAGAGACCACATTAGAGTTCTTGGATGCCCCACACTACCGCTCGGGATCGAGTCCTATTCCCCCTCCCTATGTAATAGATTAGGAATGACGAATGACAAAAAAAGTTGGAGACCACATACACTTAGAAATCATATTCGACAACGCTGCTCATATCGTCAGAACTCGGGAATACAAATTACTAAACTACTGTCTAAAAGAGACATGGTTAATAAATTATGAATAACCCCAATTCTTAATCTCCATATAAGATATATCCTAAACTGATTTTGCACCAAAACCTTACAACATCCAAAATCATGGATAGTAATCGACTGAAGTTCAAAGTGTCAATGACAGCCAATCAGATTACCAATTAGAGAAGGGCAAAAAACCATTGAGAGAAAGTAACCAACAATTGTATGACGTATTGCAATTCATAAGGCAACAACTCCATTAAGAATACTGCTATAAAAGTCGTTCAAAGCTATGGAAGATCCATGAGTTACAATGACACAGAAAATGGTTGAATTAAGAAATATCTCGTCAAAATATGCAAGAGCCAATAGTTACAATGATACCTCCAGCATAAAATTCCGTAAAAGATAAACAAGTTTCCAGCTTGAAATGATTTTCCTTTCAAATCCCCCAAGAAAAAAAATAAATATATATCAGGACTCCCTGACGGATCCTTAGGTCCGCACCTCCCACTTCCCGGCCAAATGGTCGGGATCCGAGCCGTTAGATGTGTGTTTAAAACGTGTTTTTAAGGGTCCCGCGAGAAATCATCAAAAAAAAAATACCGGGAAGTGCTTGATCCGAGCAGTTTTTCATAAAACTGTATATATATAATGTTCAACACTATGAACGCTCTTCCTCTCCAAAGATCGATATGGGAAGGAAAAAAAAAACAAAAAAATTGCCTCTAACTTTCATATACATATCAATAGAAATAATCGGGGCTCTTGGATCCAATAATCATATCTTTTCTAGAGGTGTTTTCTTAAGCAAAAATCAGGCCGACCCTAGCAAGAAAATCACATCTAAGTATTTCTCACACAACTCAAAACGAAGAAAGATCATAAGAAAAACATATAATTGAGTAAAATGATGGGAAAAAAAAAAACCAAACAATTTCCACAGAATTCAGATAGAAAGCAAATTCAAGACCCAAAAAAAAATAGCATCAAAACATCCCACAAAGCTCGGAAAGGTCAAATGGTCAATCACCCATCTGTCAATAATCAAGAAACTACCAAACAACAGACAGGGTCCATTTCATTCACCACAACAACAATCAGATCAAACAAGATGGAACAAAATCAAAACAAAGCCCTCTTCAAATAATTAATTCTCTGTTTGGAACATAGGGAAAACGGAAGAAAGGAAAGGAAAATAAGAATTTTCTTTCCATTTTCCTCTTGAAGCGAAACAAGAGAAATTCATTTTCCCATTAGTTTTCTTTCATTTTCTTTTTATAAATTTTCCTCTTCTTTTCTTTTCCTTTCCATAGGTTTCAAACAAAGAACAAGCGGATGGGTTTAACCTAAAAAATTCTTGATTTCTCTCTGAAAACCAAATTGCCAAATTTCAGATGAGAAGAACTATTTGGGAGGGAGGTGTGAATTTATGGGAAACCAAATTAAAGACTTCAAAAACTATTTTAGGTAAGTTTTTTTTAAAAAAAACTTGCAAAGATCAATCACCATCATTGAACAATCAAGAACTACCGAACCACAGACCAAACAAGATGAACAAAATCAAAACAAAGCCCTCAATTAAAAGAAAGAATTCAAACAAAACAAAGCCCTCAATTAAAAGACAGGATTCAAACAAACGAATGGGTCTTACCTTAAAAACTCTTGTTCTCGGAGCTAAACTCTCTGCAAAACCAAATGACAAATTTCAGATGAGGAGAGCTATTTGGAGGGGAGTTGTGAATTTATAGGGGTAGAAATGGGGAGTTTCTTGGCTTAATCGAATTTAGAGGGGTCGAAATGCTAATTCGAGTTAGTCAGATTGAATGGACAGTGGCGTTGAAGCGTTGGAGAACGAACGGCTGTGATCTGTGTTGGAGAACGAACGGCTGTGATCTGTGCCGGTGTGTGATTTAAAATAACGCGTAAATTCGACGCACCTAAAGGCTGGACCCCACTCATGTACACGTGGTCTCTCACGCATTTGAGAAGAATCCAGAAAAAGATTTCCTCTCAACTTTTAATCAATGCCTTTTCTGAAAAAAAAATAAAAATCTTCCACTTGTATTTTATTTAATTTCATGATCTTATCTGGCAGAATCGAATTATTTATTCCAAAGGTCTTTATTTTTAGATCAATTATTGATGAGATTTGGTGAAATTATATTTACTTTCATCCCAAAATATTTATCTAGTTCATAAAAAGAAACTTTAAAAATAATCTAAATTTTTCTTTACGAGGATTTAAAAATAATCTAAATTCTCCAGAAAAATTCAAAGTTTTTTTAATAGTTTACTACAGTAGTAGATATTAATGAATTCTTTAAATTTAAGAAAAAATAATATTGACTTCTTCCACGAAACTAATGTGTTATTTTTAAGTCAATGTTTTAAAAGTTTTTAAGACACTTTACGAGATATCAATGTATTCTTTTAATTTATAGAACTGTCATAGGACTAGCAATGTTTTACGGGACAGAATATTGGTCTATTAAGAAACAGCAGGTGAACAAGATAAGTGTAGCGGAAATGAGAATGTTGAGGTGGATGTGTGGTAAGACTAGACGAGATAGGATTATAAATGAAATGGTCCGCGATATGGTAGGTGTAATACCTATAGAGGAAAAGCTATAGAGGAGATGTTGAGGGAAAATAGACTTAAGTGGTATGTGCATGTCTATCGTAGACCAGCGGATGCAGTAAGAGAGCGGATATGATAGCTTTGAGTAGCAACGCTTCGGGAGGGAAAGACCCAATTTGACATTAGATGCGGTAGTGCGCAATGATTCTACTAGGTCTAAGTGAGCAATCAACACTTGATAGAGTTCAGTGAAGGAAAACAATTCATGTAGCCGAACTCAATTGATTTGAGACATAAAGCTCGGTTCGGTTTGGTTAATTTATGAAAAAAAATGTTTGAATTCTTCCATGAAAAAAATGTAGTAATTTTTCAATCAAAGCTTTTTCAGTAGTATAATAGATATAGATACCAATGCGTTAATTTAATTTATGAAAAAAATGTAAATTTTATATATTATTTTCAAATTCTCTTTTCGCATAACGGACAAAATATTTTGACTGGGAGAGAGTATTTATTTTAATTTGTTCAAATATCTGCCGACACTCAAAGTGGATCGATGACACACGTTCCTGCAAGATTAACGTCCTGAATTATGTGAAGGGATTACGGATAGAATTTTATGTCACATCACATCTCCACATGAAAAACAAGTTTCATATTCTCTATTCCCCTCGTTTTGACAGGAATCATGGCATGAGACCGACTGTTTCGGAAAAATGGTGTTTTTCTGTACCGAAGTGTTTTGGATCATTGGATTATATGTATTTTATTTTTTGTTTTAAAATTTTCATGTGATCCAATAGTCAAAAATCCACCGGAACAGAGGAATAGAGGATTTTGGAACAGAGGATTTGATTCCAGATCATTGATTTTCATATGAGAGGGTGAAGCCAAGGACAGTTGAAAAAAAACAAAGTTGCAAATTTTATCCCGGCCTAACCACAAGAATCGAACTCGGTCCGGTCAATATTATGGAGAGCAAATTCATCAACAAACCAGAATAACCATTGGGGCTATAACAATACAATCTGTTCTCTGGGTTTAGCCTTCTGCAACAATTTTCAGCAATTAAATGGAACATAAGAAAACGATCGGGCATCCCATATTGCGGTGCCACACTACGGGATAGTGCGGCACACGAGCCGTTGATCATGTTAATCAACAAATAGGATTTCATCTCGGCAATGGACGACTCAGATCGTGCAAGTGCCGGGACGAAATCCGAGCCAAATACAACCTTGTAGTTCGGCACTGCAACTTATGAAAGAAACAGAAACAAACTACCAGACAGCACAAGGGCAAACTGTCAGTTTTCTTATTCTTGCTTTCCCAAAACACAGCCTCCTAAGATTTTTAACTGCTCAATTCTAACCATATTCAAGGTACAAACTTCTCAATGAAAGAGACCGATACAAATGTAGCGAAAAATAGTTGTCTAAATCAACTCATTGTGCCTCGCCAACACAACTCAAACCAATTCTGAATACACGAAGGATAAGAGTTAATCAGACTCGGAACAGTTCCGTTGCAAAACTGAGCAAGCCAGAAGCAACAAAGTGGTGCTCTTTCATGAAGAACAAAGACGAATGTTTCCGTTCTTATTAAGATCTTTGTGATGATGTGCAATATAGAGCGAGAAGAAATCTTTGGAAGCAGAGAAATCAATCCCGATAGAAAGCAGTTTCCATGGTTGACATCATGTTGTTTTCCCATCGCGAGAGAGATCCCAGCAGAAGATGCTCAAGAGACGAAGTGAGGTTTGGGTCCGACACACTAAACGATTTACTGCTTAATCAGATTCCGGATGACATATTGAAGGATGCCGCCATGGTCGAAATATGACAACTCAACCTGCAGATTGAACCATATGAAATCATGAGATAAGACCATAATGAACTACTCCTTCCGTCCCATTTTGTAAGTCCCTTGTTGGGAAACCAACTTATTAGGGAAAACATAATTATTACTTGTACTTTTATTAACTTTCCAGTGTTGCCCATTGATGGGATGTTTTTTGAAATTCTAACCTATATTTAAAGTAAAAGAAAAGGAGGGATAAAATAGGAAAAATATGACATTACTTTATAATAACTTTTTAAAATGGACAATTTATTTGGGACATCCACAAATAGAATAGTGGACTATCTTTGCGGGATGGAGGGACTAGTAAACAGACAGAAGGTGACTACACATACAACTAAAGGCAGCCAGATCATCATATAAAAGTAACTCATTCACATCTTTGATGAAAAATCGAGACATGACAGCTCTCTCCATAGTCCTTGCTACTCAATCCAACGAGAACGACATACCAGAAGATCAAGAATTCAACGCATACCTCTGTGTCAAAGCGGAGAGTACACGTGAAAGACTTGCCGGTGTCGGTAGTCACAACAATATCTTGGCCAGGCCTTATCTCACTGACTTTACTTGGAAGGTCAATGGTGTAACGCTCATGACCCGTCAAGCCTAGAGTGTCTGCATCTTGACCAGGCTTGAAACAAAGAGGAATGATCCCCATACCTACGAGGTTACTGCGATGGATTCTCTCGAAGCTCTTTGCGATCACTGCTTTCACTCCCTGATAAAGAATGTAACAAGAAATGGAAAATTAATGGCAACCACACAGCATATCACCAGTCTGATATTCCTAAGAAGTTGAGATCAACTCACGAGCAGCATGGGGCCCTTAGCAGCCCAGTCTCGAGAACTGCCACTTCCATATTCTGCTCCAGCCAGAACAATGGTTGGTTCCCCAGCAGCCTTGTACCTCTGCAGCATTAAAGTAAGAACTCATGAGCGGGCAATAAGATGCAATAATGTGCAGTAACAAGGTCACAACAATGGATTCTCTCAAAACAGACAGAAAATGTCCAAAACGCAATTCCAAATGAACTTAGTGGTGTAATGGGGATTTAGCATAATAATTTAACAAAAAGTTCCAAAGCTATTTGGAGGGCCCACAGTGTTCAATAAAACACGGTAAACGTAGAGATATAGATACCAGTACCACTAAAGCATTGTTTCCTGTTCACAAGGTCCAAATTGCCTCTTTGTTTTCATCTGCCTTCAATGCAGGAAGCAAAGCAACCAAGGAGCTTGATAACAAGTATACAAATCTAGAAATGAAAACCAGATTGAGTATATGGGAGAAAAGAATTTGCAGTCTTAGCTATATTTTGATGAACAAGTTGACTAGTGGGACTTCAACTATCTCCCGAAGTCTCTGCTTTCTTAGAAAGGTCATGCTATTGATAGCCCAATGGGCTGTCAATAAGACAATAAACAAAAAAAAGACATAGTTTCCGATGCACCTTAAAACACTTTTCAAGGCACTTAACACTGATAGTCCATTGGGCTGTTATTAGCATTTTCCTTCTTAGAAAATGAACAGATCATAAAAAGGACACATGTTTGACTGCTATGTGAGTGCAATTTTGTTCACCCTCCTTAAAAGAGGGTGAACAAAACCCTCCCCCCTATTGGTTGAATTGGTGTGAATCCCACCACAAAGTGATGTCATGCTTACCTCTGCAATACACTTGTGGATCCCTCCACAAAGTGATGTCATGCTTACCTCTGCAATACACTTTTTGGTAAGCATGACATCACTTTGTGGTCGGACCCCACACATTTCAACCCAATAGGAGGGAGGGTTTTGTTCACCCACTTTTAAGGAGGGTGAACAAAATTGCTCTCGTGCTATGTGACTCAACAGAAATCATCAACATTTCTATGAGACGCTTAATAGAAAAAGACAAGACTCTATGCAAGAAAACGTCCAGAAAAGGTAATGTGATATTGCGTAGTCTAGCTAGTAGGATATCATCTGGGATTTGGAAGGGAATCTGTATATACAGAGAAAGTAGAGACATACACATGCATCCCTTAATGTATGTGCCCCAAAAAATACTCCCGTTTTATTTTTTGTTTATGTTTCTCTAAGTTTTTGGGAGGTAGGGGGATATTTGTGTTAAACTCACCATTGCTGCATCAAATACATAGAGCTTCTCCCCAGATGGGATGTGAATGGTCTTTGGGCCAACTTCCCCATTCAAGAACTTGTTGACAATGCGGATATTGGCAAAGGTGCCCCTTGCCATCACCTCATCATTGCCACGACGGCTACCATAAGAGTTGAAGTCCTTGCGATCAACACCACGATCTAGCAGGTACTTTGCAGCAGGGCTATCCTTGTGGATACTCCCAGCAGGAGAAATATGATCTGTTGTAATGCTATCACCGAAGTTGAGCAAGCAGTAGGCATCCTTCACTCCGTGAGGACCTGGTGGGTGCATGGTCATGCCCTTGAAATACGGGGGTTCATGAATGTAGGTTGAGTTCGGATCCCAAGCATAAAGACTTGCAGAAGGGACCGAAAGTGAATTCCACATCGGGTTGCCCTTTGTTATAGCCTCATAAGTGCTCTTGAACATATTGGGTAGCACACTAGATTGAACCACCTATGAAAGTAAAAATTCTCAAATGAGTAAAGATATATCACTCAAATAATTATGCCACTTAAGTAAACAACATTAAAATTTCTGAAACCACATACCGCTGCAATTTCTTCATTACTAGGCCAGATATCCCTGAAGTATACGCTTTTTCCATCCTTTCCAGTTCCAATTGGCTCCTTCTCAAAGTCAATGTTAACCTGCAAAACATAAGGTCCCAAAGCAGTTCAAGTTCATACCTGAAAGAATTGCTAGAGTTGTCTACAAGCTATTGTCCACCTGAGAGCTCAAATTAAAGCAATTTATTGCTTATCAAATCTGGAAGGCAGAATAACAGCGACCACAATGAGAGGGGTATTAATAAGCTTAAGCTGCCTGGTTTTCCATATCAACGTAATAGACAAAGATTAGTTGAGTCAGACCCCAGTAGACTAAGAAATAAACCCACACGCACTCCTAGTCTAAAAGCATTGAAGTAAAACAAACCTTGTCAAATTGCTAAATGAAATTCGCACAAGGATGCTATAGACTAAGAAATCAAAGCAACAAGAAGATCACAAGTTGATAGTTTGACAAAAGAATAAGACAAAAGAAAAAAAAAAAAAAGGGATTCAGCTTGATCACCCCTTTCTTAAGTCAAGAAGTGAACCACCCAGGGAAAAAGGTCTATCTCAAATTTCAGCAAAATAATTGTTGACATACCGTCCCAGCAAGTGCATAAGCTACAACTAAGGGAGGTGAAGCCAGATAATTTGCTCTCGTGAGTGGATGAACACGACCTTCAAAGTTCCGATTTCCAGAGAGCACAGCAGCAGCAATAATGTCTGCAGAAGAAACCACAAATGTTTCAGACAGGGGGTGGAAAGCAACGACAAAAAGTACGACTATATGGTCCATAATCACTGGCAAGATGCAAAGGTAGAATTCAAGTAGAAAATTAACAAGATTTCTGGAACAATTCCTGACATTGCTTTTTCTTTTTTAACCCTCAGATACTGCCTCAAAGAGTTTTGTTGGATAACTAAATTCCCGTGTATCTTGACTATCAAAAGCTCTAAAGAGAAAAAAACAATAAATTTATAAGACAAAATACTTTCCAATTTTTGCAGTATGTAATTCTTGTTGCTGCCGCTATTTTTAGAATTCTTTTGCACTGAGCCATACAATCAAACTACTAATATAACCCCTGAACCAAATGCATCCTTTGTTATTGTTTTTCCAAGGAAATCTTGATAACATATCAAAAAAAGTGTCAACAAATATACTCACTTCTTTTTTTTCTTTTGTGCATAAAGCAAATGGGACAAAAGGGGTTGATAACCAGATACAGGGGGGTGCACTGACAGAAGGGGGCTCAAGCATTTGGTTAAACGCTATATTGCCAAAATTGCATGTTTGAGGGCTGACAGTAACCATATAGTATCAGTGACTGTGTGTATACCAATCTAGTTCAGAAAAATATTAATACAGCAAAAATACCTTAACAAGTATCGACAACTAAGAAAAAGAGGGAAGTCATCTGTAAGTAAAAGAAATCATTTGCATAAAAAACAAAAACAAAGGAAACTGGTCACGGACGATTTTGAACTTGGGAGACACAACCGAATAGCACTCATATTTGAAATCTCATCGCTGAGGGAGGGGAAAAAATACAAATGAAATACAGCAAAGCAAAAAAAAAAATCACAAATGAAGGTCGCGAAAAGATGGCCTGAATTTGAAGAATATCAGAGATTGCCCCATATTTCCAGTGCAAAACATTATTTTATGCTACTTCTATGTCAAGGGTCAAGCCTTCAACAAAGTCACTTCACAGTGGTTTCACTTTGGCTCATCAAATATCATGAATTTGAAGAATATCAGGTCATCAAAAGATGGCCTGAATTTGAAGAATATCAGAGATTGCCCCATATTTCCAGTGCAAAACATTATTTTATGCTACTTCTATGTCAAGGGTCAAGCCTTCAACAAAGTCACTTCACAGTGGTTTCACTTT
>JAXBDA010000191.1:0-57884 GCA_036023075.1 Gaultheria prostrata | reverse complement strand
CCCAAAGGTTCACACGTGAATTTGCTCGCCAAGAAAACAGTTCATTGTATAGTGAAAAAAAAAACATCTAGAACACAGATCAAAACTGCAGAAAACTGATAGGCTAAATCACTTATCATCCCAGCATTGCAAAACATTATTTTATGCTACTTCTATGTCAAGGGTCAAGCCTTCAACAAAGTCACTTCACAGTGGTTTCACTTTGGCTCATCAAATATCATGATGCCTCCCAAAGGTTCACACGTGAATTTGCTCGCCAAGAAAACAGTTCATTGTATAGTGAAAAAAAAAACATCTAGAACACAGATCAAAACTGCAGAAAACTGATAGGCTAAATCACTTATCATCCCAGCATCTGCAGACTGCTTTGATCCAACAAATTCTACAGTAAGGAGATTAACCATGTATGTATTCAAAAATTATGAACGAAACATAAAGCATGAACAGGAAAGATACCATTGTCTGTAATTGTAGAACCAACTGATTCATCAAGGTCCCCAGAATTCCCTATACACGTTGTGCAGCCATAGCCAACAATTTGGAAACCCTGCTGGTCCAAGTACTTGTTCAGGCCACTACATACACCAAATCCAGATAAAAATCAGTACCTGGTACAATCATTACAGACATCTAAAGAACAAACCGAACACTATTATATCCTTTCGAAAACTGAAAACAGTACCTCTGTAGCAAATATTTCGTGACAACTCCAGAACCTGGGGCCAGGCTTGTTTTTACCCACGGCTTCACCTGTTGGTTTTCACATTAGACGCTTATGGATCTTTTAATTGCAAACAAGAGAGAGAGAGAGAGAGAGAGAGAGAGAGAGAGAGAGAGAGAGAGAGAGCGAGAGAGAGAGAGAGAGAGAGCTGTTCCCGTAATTCCATATACAGCGAGTTACTGTATAAGTGTATATACAACACATGCATTTCTAAAGGCCTCAAGTTACAATGCAGAATTCATTTAGAGAGCCAGAACCAACCTCCAAGCCCAGCTCACAGGCTTTCTTTGCAACTAGACCAGCCCCAAGCATGACGCTAGGGTTTGACGTGTTTGTGCAGCTTGTGATAGCAGCTATGACCACACTACCATGTTTGAGCTCAGCCTGCTGTCCATGGAATGAAAATTTTGCAACCTTTTCCTGTTCTTCCTTGGGTACTCCAAAGCCCTGAAGCAATTCGAAATGTTAAAATGTCGGAAAAAAACAGCCAAAGACCCTGAGATTGCGATTGAACAAAAAAAGGCAACACATTAACTTTTCAAGTATTAAAACCACATTCTCGAAAATCAAATCAGTTAAATCCCAACAAGGGCTGTTTGCGTCTTACCTTGAACCCAACTTTGTTATCAAGACATGAACGCCAGTCAGCCTTCATGTCCTTTAGAGGAACCCGGTCATGAGGCCTGTTAAACATAAAAATTCTCCCGATAAGCTTATGCTGTGAGCAAAATAAACTGCAAAGCATTTGGTGTCAGTACACAACTGAATCATTACCGTTTTGGTCCTGAAATACATGGTTCTACACTTTCTAGGTCCAACTCTAGATATGATGAGTACACTCTTTCTAGTTGAGGCTGGATAACGAAACCATTCCATTAGCCTTGGATACAAGATGGTCAGAATGAAATACATGCATACAGGTGATAACAAATAGGGAAGGAAGGAAAAATCTACCTCATTGTAATCGACAAACATATTGTTTGCACGCAAATAAGCTTCAATCATTGACACCTAATAATTTATTTAGCAATGATAGTTCAGAATATTATATAAGGTTTCTATCAACCAAAAATATGACAGCAGAACATTTAACAAGAAAAGAAAGCTTACAGTCTCATCACTCCTTCCGGTTAATTTGAGGTACTGTAATGTGACATGATCAACGGGGAAGAAGCCCATGGTTGCTCCGTACTCGGGGGACATATTTGCAATTGTGGCCCTATCAGCAAGTGATAATTCGGCCATACCTTCACCTATATCCATATAAATAGGAAATTAGATCAATTTTTATAAACACCGAAAAGCTTAGAGACATATAACTAGGAGCAATCAAATTGCTTAACCAAGTATCAAGATAAAAATTACCATGAAATTCAACAAACTTGCCAACAACACCGTGCTTCCTCAACATTTGGGTCACAGTTAAAACCAAATCAGTTGCTGTGACACCATTGCACAGTTTCCCAGATAATTTGAACCCAACAACACCAGGCAAAACCATGCTCATGGGCTGCCAAATTGCACATTATATCATAAAGCAGGAAAAAGAGAGAAACGTTGCCTTTCCTTTGCAATATTCAAGAAAATGTTGCAGGATGACTTGAATTTTTTTTTTTTTTTTTTTTTGACATCATAGGTGCAGAAAAATTATGACAATAGAGATTCCTAGAGTGAAAAGAAAACTCATTAAAAAACAATTTCTAATCTCAAAATACCTGGCCAAGCATTGCTGCCTCTGCTTCAATTCCTCCAACTCCCCACCCAGCAACTCCTAACCCATCAATCATGGTTGTGTGGGAGTCAGTTCCAACCACACTATCAGGGTAAAGAATGCCATCTGTGTTGAAAACAACACGTCCAAGGTATTCAAGATTAACCTGAAATTTAGCATGGTCCATGGTGATAAGCACAATGTCATATACCTACCTCATATATAACAGAAACATGAGAAAAACGAGGTCACATGTTTCTTTAATCGTGATTTACAAAAGGCTAGAGGAAACTTTGTCTTTTTTTCTAGAAGCCTCGGAGAGTAGAAGATTAGGAATATCTAGAACGCGGAATGTTCCAACGCGGTATGAAACATGTCCTATATTATGCTACGCTAGTGAAGGCTTCCAGAGATCTACAAAATCTGAGTACTTTCGAAAGTAAACAACCACTAAACCAAACCATTGCCTCTCAAATTATCATGCAGGAAACATTTCTAGGAGCAAAATGACAAACATTTTAACATTTTGTCTTCTCAAAAACCCACTCCAGTTAGATTTTTTGTTTACTCCTTTTATTCTTTTCAAAAACAAAAAACAGGAGATGACTTGGACTGGTAAATTCATGGTTTTGGAATGAGGCAGTTTAGGAACGCGTGCCAATATGTCTGCTAGGGTATTAGTATTCCAGGAAAAACAGATCTTATCTTAACTTTTGGGCCTTTTGGCCCATTGATGGTAGAACACTTATACCAACTTAAATTGAATTCCAGCACCTTCCCACGGAAATTTTGCCCAAGAAACAATAGTGACGTGAAATACATTAAAAACTTTGATGCATTATGATGCCAAAGCTTTACCTGGTGGACTATACCAGAACCAGGAGGAACAACGAGCATATTGTGGAAAGCAGTCGAACCCCACCTGAGAAATGCAAACCTCTCTTTGTTTCTCTGGAATTCGTGCTCCATATTTGCCTGCACTGCATTTTCATGTCTTGCGACATCGACCTGGACTGAATGATCAATGACGAGATCCACTGGAACCTGATGAAACATCTCTTTTAGAATAAGTGATGTTATTCGGCCTATGATATTGATAATTTACTTTGTTTTTGCCCCACTAATGACAGCTAAGGAAGTTCAAAACAATGAACACATTTAATGCATGTGATAAGACCATCTGACAAATGAACTTTTATGAAACATAAAGTTTCACAGACAAAATCTAAAAATAAAAATAAATTAGCATTCAGCTACGAAAATGAAGTCTAAGTCGTAGTTAAGATTGCGTACCAAGGGATTGATCTTGTTAGAGTCACCCCCAAGCCTGTTCATCGCATCCCGCATACAAGCGAGGTCAACCACAGCCGGGACTCCAGTGAAATCCTAACAAGCACACAAAAGGCTTAGAAATGGAGCAAAACCAACTAAAAAGTCATCACCAAGATTATGGTATTAACCTGCAAGAGAACACGGGCAGTCTTAAAGGGAATTTCAACAAGCTTTGGTGAAGAATTCTCCCAATCAATGATTTTTTCCACGTCAGCCTTAGTAACTTGGAAATTGTCACAGTTCCTTATTGCAGATTCCAAAAGTATCTTGATAGAGTAAGGAAGTTTGTCTGACATGCACCATGCAGGAGAAAGTGTAAGGAAAAAATAACCATCAAGGAGATGTATCCAAAAACATTTGTAATAAAATATATGACTATATGAGTTGTTAGTGAATAGCGAACCTCGGCCAAAAACAAGAACATCGGCATTAATTGATCTGTACATTTCATAACCTAGTGTGGTTATTCTTAAGCCATGTTAGACATAATAATTTGAGATATTCCCGATGACAAGTCAACAACATTAATCAACTATGGAAGAGGTTTTTTAATGGGAGGCCACTCGACAATGTTTTCGTTCGAAGTGTAATCAACAGTACGCATTGATCAAGGAAAGTTTCCACACAGGAGAATACAAGTTGAAAAAAAATTGTTCTGAATTGAGAAAATCTAGGACAAAAAAGTTTCTTCAAAAGGCAAAATAATGTCCAATTCAGATGATGAGGTCTATGAATATCTTCAAAGCATGATGTGATGCAATACCATATGAACAAATGAGTGGTACACCAGTAATGTGTAGAACTAGAGAATACATACCAACCCTTGGATCATTAAGATCAGGTAAGCTGTAGTACTTTCCAAACTCGCCACCTCCAGGCTTGGGAAGACTGGTAAAGATTCCCTTGAAAGGATTTTCAGAAGCTATTCACAAAAGAGAAAATTGAGTTCAAACTTCAGTATTCAATTAATTACCACGACATGAATAATGAGCCAATGACCCTACAATACAAAACTAAAGTACTACTGCTGCTAACAACAACAAATTCATATGAAAGCAGAACTAAAACTGATATCAGACTGTTTACATAATGCAGCATCATCGATATGAAGAACTGAAAGGTAACCAGATAGTGCTAATCAATTAGATTAGAGACATGCCACGGACTTTAAACTATTCCATTTGAACTTATTAAGCCACAAAGCCTACGGCTATATAGACAAATACATCCTCCTGCCCAGAAGTGAAAAATAAAAAAGAAACAGGATAACACAAGTCGTTCATTCTGGCATTATAAAATATTAAGAAATACACTAGAACATGCTACTGTCATCTGATGAAAAAGGTCCAAAATGCAGGACAACAAATATATATATAAATAGAGAGAGAGAGAGAGAGAGAGTAAGCTTCCAGTCCGGACGTCCGGATTTAACTGTTTTTTCGTCACCAAATCTTGACGATCCGAACCGTTACATGTGTTTAAAACGTGTTTTTAAGGGGTTCAACGGGTGCGTTTGCGATAGTTATGGATACGTATGTTGGATTATAGCATCAAATTTTTCTCGAACTTATAGGTTTTAGATTTTAGTATAAGATAAACGTGTTTCCTATAGCCGGGAAATCATAATTAAGCTACTAACTGAAAAACAAAAAAAAAAATCCTCAAAATCAGCTTTCAAAATACTTGGAATATAAAATTCGGTCCGAAAAGCAAGCTCAATAATTCTAGTCCAAAGAAGCAAAGTATACCCATAGTAGCGATCTTCCGCTGGAACCGTTCGACAACAGAGACTTCGGATCCGATCTGAGCCCTGAGACTGACCGGCGACCGCCAATCAACACCGTGACTCCACCGCCGTAGGGATCGCAAAGGAGTGGAACTCAAGGATCGGTACTTGATCAAAGAAGGCGAGGAGTGAGAGGGAGAAACAAGTGAAGTAGTTCTAGAGAGAGAAGATGATGAGAGGCCGAGCCTAGCAGTAGCAGCTCTGAGCAGAGAGAGTGAAGACGATGAAGTTGTTGGAGAGTAGACACTTTGCATCACGAGGGTCGTGGGTGTGGCAGATTTTTTGTCAGCCAAAAAAATTATTAAAACCCTAAGGACAGTGTGAGGAAATGTAAGTGAGAGAAGATGTGGTGGAGCGACCTGTTCATGGCGGCTTCCGCGAATATTGGTTAAAATTAGGAAGAATTAGAAATATTGGTTAATATTGATTATAAAAAAAAAATGAAATTCGAGGAGAGGTGGCACCGTATCCATGGACTTTGGGGTTTTCGTAGTGACTCAATTTACTCTTAATTATGGGTCCTCGTCCTGTAAAATTTTCGTTTAGGATCGGAATCACTCATTTTTATGGAAAATGTTGAGCACATTATGAAAACGGAAAATTATGATAATTAGAGATTGGTAGACACATGATTGAGGCAAATTTGACTTACAATTTATTCTCTAAATGATACTTTGTTATATATTTTCATAAAATAAATATCATAAAATAAATGGTCTCCGCCCATAGCTATATAAATGCTCTACTTAATACTTTCGACAAGTTGAACGGGTCGGTATCAGCGATCTTCTCGTTCGAGTCCCCGGGTATATCAAAGACATACTTACAAAGTTGTTCCAATTTATTGATTGATATTAACCTAGATCCTTGCCCCGGGAAAAAGGAGAGGTTCCGGTGGAACAAAAGAACCGATGTCGAGCCAAGGGCACCTTCATTCTGACATAAAGTGGTGGGTGTAAAAATCCTCAACGGATCGTGTCCTTCAAGTCGCACGTTGTTTTCTACCATATCGTTTCAAACGAAGTTTTACCATAACATTTCTCTAATTTGGAGCCAGTATGAAATCATGAATAATCATTTGTTCAATCGGTAGAAACAAGGTTCCGATCCCAAATACAAATTAGAAGTCTCACAATTGAAGTCACTACGAAATATAGTAACTTGGGTTACTACGGAGATCCCAAATCCGTATCTCGCGGTGTACGGCAATGGGAAAATCACTTAAGCAATTACTATAAACACAACTTTAAAACACACTTTCGGAATCCGGAACAATTGACCATTCGATGGACTTGGATTTCCAACGATTTCAAATTTAGGTGTGTTTCTTGTAGTTTTTTTTATTTTTCTCCTTTTAAGTTCTAGAAAAAAATAATGTTGTTTTCTATTTAATAAAATGCTAACCTCCACCTAATATGTATAAGATAATGTGTAAAAGATGTATCAATATTCGAGAAAAGTGCTCTAATATTCATGAAAATGTATTATTATCCATGAAATGTATATAAAAATTCAAACTCAATTATCTTTATGTACCTATTATCTTTCATCTATTTGATGAAAGTAAACATGACCCTTTTTTTTATTTACAGATTGGCGAAGGTACTTTGATAATTTTGGATTTGTTATGTTAGGCTCTGTTTGGATGGCAGCAATCTCTAGGGGAATGAGAATTTGATGTATTCTGTTTATGATTCTCATGTTTGGAACAGACATGTGATTCTATACTTTTTTGATTCCTACGTTTGGAATAATCAGGATTAGGAATGTGATTTATGGGAATTGGGGTACCCGTAGTGACTTTAATTGTGGGTCATCTACAATCAATATTTGGGATCGAAACCATACAATTTGTTAAGAATCTTGAGTAGATCATTTATGTAAAAAAATAAATTAATTGTATATTGGTAACCATATGTTCGGATACCATTTATATGGATGACTAATATCATTTGGAGAATACACTGTAAAACAAATTTGTCGCAATTGTGTGTCTACCAATCTCCGATGATCAAATTTTTTTGCATGCATAATGTGCTCAACATTCTTGAAAAAATGAACAGTTCCGATCCCAAATGAAAATTTCAAAAGGCCCAGAATTAAGGTCACTACGGGGATGTAGTGACTTGGGTCACTACGGGAACCCCAAGTCCGTGATTCCTGATGACACATTCAACCAGGAATCACATTTCCAAACTGAGTGAAAATCTGATTCCTCCTCTACCCCATCGGAATCTCAGATTCCAGGCTCATTCATTAAGAAAAAGAAAAAGTTTACTTTAATAACTTTCCAAAATAATTGTTTCCCGCGTAAGATTACAGAATTAATCTAAACACCGTAATTAAATTACTCCAGGTATCAAATTCATAGGAATTAGATTCTCAGTAATCATATTTCTATTCCCACCCAAGAAAATTCTTAGGAATCTGATTCCCAGTAATCAGATTCCTATTCATAGTCAAGATTTCGGTCATCCAAACACAGCCTTATGGTATTGTAGTTGGGAAACTAGACTTCTTGATTGTTTATAAGATTATCTCTGTAATGATAATCATCATCTTTAATGTAATGCTATACTCATTTTTATTACTAAAAGTTTGGTATTATGCTGACCAAAAACAAATAAAAATGATCTTACCGGATTATTTAGCCGAAACGGACTTGATTGTCGACGAAAGCAACCGTTGGATGGGCAATGTGGGAAATCGAGGGTGACGGAGGGAATCGCATTACGGCTTTTGGTTTAGGTACCCTTTATGACTTTTAGGCTTAATAATATTTTCTTAATTAAAAGGGATTAATAAAAAATTAGTAACATGGTCCCCACCCATCCCTTAGACGCGTGTGATGCACATGCACGGTACGTACCCCTGACCACAAATTATTTGAACGAGTGGAAGGTGTTCCACGCTTCCACTAACATGATTTTTTTTAGTTTTTTGGCTTTTTTATGTGAGATCTCAAAAAATGCATTGGTTTTTTTATGATTTTTTATGTGATGCATTGTAAAAGAATGATCTGTTTGAAAAACACAATAAACTAGCTTTTGACTTTTTGAATTAGTGAAATAGGGCCTGAGTGCTAGGAGAACCTTTTAACGGCGTTGGAAGTTTATATGTATATACCTACACATTGATGCATTTCATTATTAAATGAGGACGGAATCCAAGGTTGGGAGGAGGGGAGGGGGAATGAGAGATTAAAAGGGAGAATAAGGTTGAGTTTTTACTGTGATATTTTATATATTTTTGGTATTCTTCTTCTTCTTACGATAAATATAGAATATTTAAAAAATACAAAAACTCCAACAGTGAAAATTCACGCTTGTTGTTCCATGCTCCAGAAGCATTGATTTACGAGAGAATGCACCAAACATTTGTTTGGGCTCTGCACATTTTAACGTGAGCACCACACAAACGTGTGGTTCAGACTTCATAGGCCCGGGGCTGTAGCGCAAAATTCTCAAAAAGCATTCTCGAAGTACATACATTGGCACCTTGTTAAAATATAAATTTTCCTTATGTAAATCATTAATTGTGATATGTATTGCTGTGGTGCATTCATACTCTTTATTTAAACTTTTAACAGTTGGATACTTTTTTTTTATCTTTTATTATCCATAGATGAACTCGAACAGGTTTGTTAAAAAAATTATTAAAATAAATGACTCCAACAAGTACTTCAATTTTTTTTCCTCAGTAACAAATACTTCAAATTGTTGTGGTGCATTCATACTCTTTGATATTTTAACACTTTGATACTTATTTTTGTATTTGAAGAAAATACTATTTAAATATTCAAATAGGAGTTTTAAATTTGGTGCTTTGAAAGTTCTCTTGGAGATGCTCCAATGGTGTGGTTAAAATTTTTAGGTAGCATATGCTTTTTACGATAACAAGCAGAAAAGAAAAAAGTGATGACTCTATATCTTCATTAGGATGTCAGAAGTTCGAACCTCTCCATCTGTATGTGTGTATTATTTCCCTTGTATTTATCAGTAAGTTATTTCTCCTCTCAATGGGCCTATTAGTTGGGTTGGCCTTATAGTGAATCGGTGATTGTGGTTTCTGTTTCGAATCTCCCCAGTTGTGTACGAGTGTCCTCCTATAAGTTGAGACTTTCAGTGATTGTGGACTTTGTTTATAGGTTGATATAATTCATATGGGAGAGGGGAAACCAAGGGATGGCATCGGAGCAGGTTTTCCCGTATCCCGATCGTGACCTGAAAAGTACCACACAGACCTGACTTGTCCGGAATGCAATAGAAAAGTTAAGGTGGTATTTTAATATAATGAATAAATTATTTTAGGGGGGGTGATTTTCACGCCTCCAAATTGTTATCCACACCCTCTTTTTTGTCTTATAGTGAAATTTCCATGTGTAAAAATTTCACATGAAAATTTCACTAAAAGACAACAAAAGAAAGTGTGGACAACAATTTGGGGGTGTGAATATCAATTACCTTTTTTAAAAATGTATATTTTAAATACTATAATGAAAAATATAAGAGTTACAAAGTAATCATTTACATAAAAAACATTTCGGTGTGAGTTTGAGATGGAATAATATAATCCTCAACCCTACCTGACACCTAATCGGATATCTTTGTTTGTTTGGTAGTTTGGTGATAATAATTATATACAGAATTGCGTAATTTTTTGTTTTTATCAAAATTTCTACATTTTAACATACTTTTTACTTTTTGAATATGAATACACAATATACATTAAAAATTTGAAAAAATAAATAAGAAATTGTTAGAGACAAAATATATAAATGACGAAATAGTGAAAACAAAGCCAATATTTTTTCCTTGAACCCACCCGATACCCGAAATATTGAGTCGGGATGGGTGAGTTCGGGGCAGGACAGGGCAAATTGTTATCCCTACTGTGATCGGCTCCTGGTTTCGAAACACCTATTCAGATTCAAACTCCATAAAACCGGTAAGTGGTGGCTAGCTCATATGATAGAGCTCGTGGATACCTCACCTGCGTTGCGTTACGGTAGAAGTCTCATTCTCCATCCCAAAATCTCCATAAAACCGAGTTGGTGAAAAAAAAAAAAAAAAAAACCCTCCATAAACCCTTCCCGGTAAACCTCCAGCATTTCCCTTCTCTGAGTTTCCCTCTCGTTTTCTCAGCTGTCAAACGGCATAATCTTCAGATCCTAAACGAAGTTCCCAACAAAGACTGGCAGGCAGGCAGCTCATCTTCTGAATTTCGTACAGTATAATCTCAAACCAAAAATCCATCAAGGTACCATCGTTCAAATCTCCCTATCATCAAATATTCAATTTCCTCACTAACCAATTCTGCTCTAATTCACCAATGTTGTCATCCCCAAATCCTTCGATTCAGTATCCACATTCTCTCTCTTCCCACTCTCAACCCAACCCACTTCGTATACTTCCCCATGTTTCAAACCCTAATAGTTTATCTCGATTTCGAAGTTCACTCTTGATTTGCTGCGGCCTCCGTGAACTACGGCATCGAATCGAGACCGTGAAAAGCACCCAGAAAATCACCGAAGTAATGAAACTCGTATCGGCCGCGAAAATCCGGCGAGCCCAAGAAGCCGTGATCAACGGCCGGCCCTTCGCCCAAGCCCTAGCCGAGTTCTTACACTGTATCAATGAGCAGCTTCAGTTTGAAGATGTAGATGTTCCTTTGACTAATGTTAGGCCTGTCAAGAAAGTTGCACTTGTTGTTATGACAGGGGAAAGAGGCCTATGTGGGGGTTTTAATTCTGGGATTTTAAAAAAGGCGGAAACCCGGATAGGGGAATTGAAGGAAATGGGGGTAGATTGTGTTGTGATTAGCGTGGGGAGAAAGGGTAATGTGTATTTTCGTCGAAAGGGTGATATTGAGGTTGATAGGTTTGTAGAGGGAGGCAGTTTTCCTACTGCGAAAGAAGCTCAGGTTATTGCGGATGATGTGTTTTCGCTCTTTGTAAGCGAAGAGGTGGATAAGGTTGAGCTTTTGTATACGAAATTCGTGTCGTTGGTTAAGTGTGATCCGGTGATTCATACGTTGCTTCCATTGTCGGCCAAGGGAGCGGTTTGTGATGTGAATGGGAAATGTGTTGATGCGAGTGAAGATGAGTTATTTAGGTTGACTACTAAGGAAGGGAAATTGGCTGTTGAGAGAGAGACTGTGGGGACTAAGAAAGAAGGGTTTGCTCCTAATCTGCAGTTTGAGCAAGACCCAGTTCAGATTCTGGATGCAATGTTGCCTTTGTATTTGAATAGTCAGATTCTGAGGGCATTGCAGGAATCATTGGCGAGCGAGCTTGCGGCAAGAATGGTTGCAATGAGGAGTGCAACGGATAATGCCTTAGAGTTGACGAAGACTCTTTCAAATGCTTATAACCGGGAAAGGCAGATGAAAATCACTGGTGAGATTTTGGAGATTGTTGCTGGAGCTGAGGCACTTGAAGCACCTGAATAGTCTCACAAGTTTTGCAATGTTCTTTTACTCATTGTTTTTGTGTGACGTTTTTGCTATTCAGTCAACATACTTGCTTGAAGAATTATATGTATTCGAATTAAGAAAACAACTTATGGATGTAACTGAGTAGTTGATTTTGCCAGAGTGAGAACAACAGTTGGATTTATAATTAAAAGCTTCTTCTTTCTTGTTTTAAATATTCTCAATGAATAATAGATGTCTCCCTTCTCATCCATCATCAAGTAACTAGTACAAATTTACTTTCTCTGTTTTTGTGATTGGGACAAAATTGAGTTTGGTTTTACATATTCACCCTCTCGCACTCAAACTAGCTATTCCATTGGTGTTTATGCCTCAAAAGTTTTTCGATTATTATTTCAGTTTTGCTGCTCAAAGAATTTAGCTCATCTTACAAGTGTGAAAGCTTCCTGGGGTTAGATATTCAGCTTTGTTTTGTAAGATCAGAAATCACTCTTTTTTAGCACAAGGCCAGTTGAGCCTGTCAGAGCATTGGTGATACGAGAAGGACATCTAACATGCTTCTTTTAAATTGAGTTCCGATTCGTGATGGGGGTGCGGTTTGGTGGTGCTCCAATACCGTACCACTATTATTCGATTACGCTGATTAAGAAGTAGATCTGACTCTGTCAAGGCCTTACAGTAGGACCCAAGGCATCTTCCAAGACTCTTGCTCAAATTTTCATGAAAAATAGCAGTTCATATATTGGAGGCCTTTTTGGAGTTCAGAATTTGAATTCTTCAGGGTATTGTTCAAATGTTTAGCACTAGGTTTCACGGCCAAGTTCATAAACTTCAGATGGGATGACTGGACTGTGTTCTCCCTCTTGAATGAAGGCTTTTTGAAGTTAGTAACTTAAGTATGCTGAAGTTATCTTTGTTGCGAGTGGTTCTTGGAGGTTATGACATTGGAGATTTTCCAGGCTACAACGCTGAAATAAATGGCGTTCCGCGAGATCACTGTATGTCCTTTTTCTATTGTCATCTTGTAGCCTTTGAATTAATCCATTTCATGGATGTAAGAAGTTTAAGTATTGGCAAATTTATGAAATTTGTAAGATGATCCAATTACTTGTCCCGCTATCATGTAAGTTTTGTTTGATTTCGACTGCTCATATCACTAAACAAATCATATTTATTTGAACAATACCCTGAAGATTTCGAATGCTCATATCACTTAACTGCTCTCTGTCAATCTTCTTGCCCCCAGATGTTACTTTGAGGTTAGTTTCTTGGTCTTTTGAACTCTTTACCGGCTTTGAGTTATGATTCTTTTGATTGGGCCTTTATTTGTTGCAGTGTCGCATATCCTTCAATTGGGTCAAAACCCATCATTGTTATATTGGTTTATTTGTTGCTTGGCATGCAATATCACTTCCTGTTGCTTGAATTAAAGTTTTCCTATGGTGTGATTCTGGATTGCAACTGTAGGAGTAGTGAAATGTTAGAGGCATGTAATTATGTAAATAGTGAGCATTTCCATAACGAAACCAGGAATATGGTTTCCTTCCCCCCACCACATAACAATCAGCTCCACGTATGGGGTGGTAAATTAAGATCTTTGTTAAGCAAACAAACCAAAAGCACAATGGCATGATTACCATGTCATCAGACTTTGCATACAATCAGGAAATTATGTCGGTATCTGTTCCATGAAAGTATCACTTTAATTTCCATGATCGCCCGCAAATGATAATTTTCCAATTGTGAGTGTTTATAAAGCTAATCGGACTATATGTTTTACTAGCTTTTATGAGACAGACACAGAGGCTCTCAAGCCGGAAGGGAATGATAGATTGTTGGGGAAAATTCAATCTTGAAACTCGTTTCTTTCTCTGTGAAAATGAAAACATTTTACTATAAAATTTCACTAACTCTTGCTCAGGTGGCACGGCAGGCATGAAATCTTTCTGATGCCAAATCCTGCATTCCTTAACAGTGAACAGAACACGAGCTCTTTCAAGACCAGCACGGTAATTTTTCATGTTTGTTTCTGTCGTATGTTTTAATTTATTTTGTAATACGAGAAACCCCTGGTCTAAGTATGTTCCATACATATTGTGGGATGCCAAGGCTCCAATAATATATCATGACAATAGTTTAACCATGTAGGTCAACGGTTCATTTTGAGGTACCAGAGCCATGGTTTTCAAGAAACTGACCTTTGTTCCAGGGGAATGAGAAAATCACTTTTTTTCATGGATATCGTCATGCATGATTTGATTGTTACGATCCTAATGTCCCACATTGACTAAGAATGAGCTTGGCCTTGTGTATGTAAGGTCGAGTCCTCTATCTGTTATGTGAAATCCAAGGCTTATAAATCTCTGTCACTCGGAGGGCTGTAATAAGGGTCTGATATAGTATCATATAACTACACAAATGGTACATGGCATTATTGGGTATTGGCTGTTATTTGGGACCACTCCCTTTGCCGCTGACTAAGATTCTGGAAGATTATTGGCTGTCTAATATTCTGTTCTTTGTCATCAAGTTATCTAGGAGGTTGAAATAGATATGATCTCATAAAATCTGATTGGTTTTATATGATAATATTTCTGAGTTTGTCCAAGCCTATGCAAGGAGTTGCCAGAGCCATTGAATGAACTATGAAGGCTTCCCAAATGCTGCATATGGATCGCATTGACTGACAACCAGCTTTTTTTCCAGAAAGGGGCTCTCTTTTTCAATAGGTGATCTTGTCTTCGTAGTAATCTATTACTGATATCAACAAGATTGAAATTATCTGGTATGTCTATATGGTTTCCTTTTCCGAATTCCCTGTTTTCTATTTTATATTTTACGTATATCTACTACCTAATGTAAAAACACAATGTAAGAGGCAGGTGAATGGTATCTCCTGCACCTGATCTCAAAAGACCAATATACCCTTCTACTCTATAACACTGATGAGTATCTCCCGCTGTTATAGTAAATGACAAATATACCCATTCGTATTCTTCCGCAGGACCTGCAAATATGCAAAAAGTAAAATCTAGAATTAAAGTATTAGTTGTATTACTATGACCATGATATAGTATAGATATAAAGTGGCGAGCCCTGTGGAATACACACCATCAAACTTAAGATGCAATACTAACATCAAATGACGGTGTTGAGACTTGAGACCCACGACATCTAATCTACTGATCAATAAAAACGATCCGATTTGATGTACTCAAAAAGACTCAATGATAAGATGACCGATATTAATGGAGAAGATAGGTAGGGCTAATCAACAGGGATAGTGCAACTAAAATATTGATGGATTGTTTAGCCAACAACATTTCAAAATATGATGCAGTAGACCAACTACGCTAGTTGACAAGATTGACGATTTTGATTTGGAAATATAATACATTTTAATGAGTATATTGATTTAAACATAAAGTAATAATAGAAAATGTCAATGGTAATAATTGTGGATATTGATTACATATCCTATAGGCATAATCTTTTAACATGATCCTCAGTACATCATCTACTATAAAAAGATAATGATAATTGATATAACGGCGTATGAAGACTGATACTGAGAGTGTAATACTTAAATTGATGGTAAGCATCTCTACCAGCTAGTATATTTGACATTCTTGATTTCTTGACCATAAAAATTGCACGTGATTCACGCATTGGTGATTCATTGTATTTGGAGCTTATGATGTTAAATGGAAGCTTAGAATTGGAATGTCTATTTGTTTGACGAGACTAATATTGAAATATTATAAAATTTCACGGATATCTAATTCCATCGGCTTAATAATGAGGATTTTAATAATACCACACCCCACGGTATATTGCATATCATCCATTTTGTGTGGTTATATATATGACGCATGCATAATCTGGACGGTAAGAATTTAGTAATCAGGGACAAAAAAAAAGTTGAAGATGAAAACTGGTTTGGCTTAATATTGTAATAAGGGGAAGTCCATCAGATTACAGGTCCAACTGCCGCCTGAAGTGGAGTTGGAAAAGAACCCTTCGGATTTATTAACAATTACAAGGAGCCAAGAAAGTGTATAGTACATTGATTAAATTCTTTCCTTTATCTTCTAATGGGTATGACATCAACCATACTGCTAAAAGAGATTATAAATCCAAAATGTCACAATCCATGGTCCGATTCCCATAATTTAGTGGACTAATGTGCTCTCTCTCTCTCTCTCTCTCCATAACCTTTTCTTTTCTACATTTGGGTTCCAAAAATGGGGAGAGATTTGGAAGAATTTTTTCCTCCTTTGGTTTGATTTTCGGAGCCCTCTCTTTCTATGAGATTTGGAAAAACTAGATTCAACTTGGATTCTCTTAATCCATCTTTACCTCCCCTCTGCCTCTCTGTACCAAGACTCTCAAATATTATTACTATCATTATATTTTTGTACATGTTGCATATTTTCCTTTTCATAAATCTAAGCAATCTCTAAAGTTTGAAGCTTTGCAATCCAGGAAAAGGTAAATACTGGTTTTTCTTGGCCAGCTTTTTCATTACTATTCACTTAGATAAATACTTTTGTTCAGATTCAATGGATTATCTCTGTGTCATATTTAGAATTCTTGGGGTAAAGGAAAGGAAATAGTGTTGGATGGTTGTTATCAGAATCAGTTTTACATACACGAGAAATTACTTTGTTGACGGTTTTCAAAACTTGTTTCTGAATATTTTTGGGCAACAGCCTTTTTTCGTAGAACATGTAAAGCTTGTGTTTTAAGTTCTCAAAAACCCATTTTCGTCAAAAAACACACACGATTAAAGTTGATGGGTGTTTCTGTTTTCGCTTTGCAAAACTAATACGAGCTATACTTCTGGTTTGGTTAATCTCTGGAATTTTTCAGGGCAATTAGCATGGAGGGAAGGTATGGTTGGACATCCTTGAGAAATGAAGAATTCCAAGAAGAAGATGTTTGGGCTGTTCTAAAGGATGCTACATATTTTGGTTCCTCCAAGGTTGATTCAACAGATTCCTCTTCTACTAATTCAAGGCAGCAGTTCCCCAGCACTGCCAGCATAATGATACCAAGAGTTGACAACAATTCCGCCCAAGAACGAAAAATGTATCCCAAATCAGCACCAGTAAAAATACCTGATTGGTCGAAAATTTATGGGAATAACTCAAAGACTGCTTCATGGCTTGATCTTGATGATCATGGTGGCGGTGGAGAAGATGAAGCTGATGAAGACGACGGCGATGATGGGAAAACGATGCCCCCACATGAATGGATGGCTAAGAAGCTAGCAAGGAGTAATACATTTTCTTTCTCTGTTTGTGAAGGGGCTGGAAGGACTCTCAAAGGAAGAGATCTAAGTAGGGTGAGGAATACTGTGTTAACCAAAACTGGGTTCCTTGAGTAATATGCCCATCATAATTACCATGATGGTGATGCAATATCGCCAAAATGATTGGTAAATGTGATGGTCAAGTGGGTAATTTACCATTCTTATGCGGTAGAGAGGGATTTCTGTTTTCCTTTCTTGTTTTCTTTCCATTTCCTGGTTAGAATTTACTGAGATTGTACGTTGGATTATGTGTTTCGGAAAGGGAAGCCCCATTTTGATGTAAAATCGGCAAATGTGCTAGGTGAAACTCCCTCCCTCTTTCGCGTGGTCGAAAGCTTGAACCCGCTTGTGAACCAGATACCGCGTGTTAGGACACCTCGCTTAGCTCGCGCCTCAATGGGGATGTGATGACTGTTCCCTCTGGGACGGCAGCTACCTCGGAAGAGTACCTCCAAGACGAATAGTGAGTTTGGCTCACTACAGGGCGTCCGATTCCCACTTCCTTGGTGGTAGTCATTCATATTAGCCTCCTCCATTCGTGGGTTTTGATTCCTTCTGTGCTTTTTGCAGCCTTGATTTCTGGATTTCTATTCATGGTGGTTGCTTGAATGGATGGACTGATGGAGCCCAGAAAACCAAACTATTGGTTCTTGATAGAAAAAAAATAAAATAAAGTGAACATAGGATAATGGAAGAAAAAAAGTTGTTTCTGCTAGTGACACCTAAGAAGGCAACACTTGAACAAGAATTGCTTTTCATGGAAGGGCCACAATGGTTACCTCACTGTCTTAAGATTTATTATTCAGCAGAAATATAGATATGTGGGCTGTGTCGCCCACCATGTTTAAATTTAAATAAATAAAATTGCTCCTTGAGATTAAAGAAAAAAGTGAGTCTGCTTTGGATCCAAGCTATATTTGGAGTGGTATTACATATGGATCCACGCCTAAAGTCAATTTTTTAGGAAAGCTGTGGAAACAAATTTTAGAATATTATACCTTTAGATTATGCTTTAAATTATACTAGATGTTGAGAGTTTTAGTAGAAGCAACTAAACGCGTTTGCTATTGCTGGAAATTCGTAGTTAAATTGACTCAAAGCTTGTAGTGTTTTTTTTTTTTAGTGAAAGTGCAAGAAACTTCATGGATAAGAGATACTGTATTACAAACAACCGTGTACAATTAAAACAATTGAAATAGACCTAATGCATACAATAAAGACAAAACTACAGCCAATCAAATAAAGGATATATGGAGCAAAAAATTGATCCGGAAGTTAGTTGTCAGAGAACCGCATGCAAAATATCGATGGGCCGCTGTCACCAGGGATGAAACCAGGATTTTTTATACGGGAGGCCATTATAGCAACAATTTTTTTATTTTTTTTGAAATTTCAAGGTTGAGGATTACAAGAAATTAACTTATTTGATATAATACTCGGTATTAAACATGTTATCAAGGTGCTTTTAACATCACATAAACAATAACAAAGTGAAAAAATAAAAGTTTCTCAAAAAATATTTCCTCAACTATGTATCAAAATGGAATGTAGCGCTCTTTTAGACCCCATAAGTCATCTATAATTGAGTCCACACTAAATTTCACTCTTAGAAAGATATTTGGATTTTTGTTTTGTTCCGAATAGAGAATTGAATGGTTGTCCCAAATGAGAAAAAAATGTTTGAGTATAAAATGTTTTTTTTTTAATTTCTTGAAAATAATATTTTTACATGGTACCATAATAAGGGGGCCAGACATGAGAAGTAGGAATATATGTCAAAAAAATGCACTAGCTAATTTTGGGCTTTTCCAGGTGGGGGTGGCCTTGGCCCCCCATAGCCAAAACATAGTTCTGTCTTTGGCTGTCACGATAGTTCCACTATTGATAAGGCTTCCTTGCAGAAACATCATGCAGCTAGATGGTCAGGACTAACTACAGCGCAAAATTCCGTAGAGTAAATGCAGAAAGGAATTGCAACTGTGGTTATTGAAACTGCTAAGGTGCTGCAAAATTAGATTTTCGATTCTTCTTATAGTTTTAGAAATCGTTTTTATAAATATTTCAAAACTAGGAAGTTGTAGGGATGACAATGGTGCAATTTGGTTATTTGTAAATCCAAATCCAAAACTGACATTTTTCATTTTGTCTCAACCATAACCAAAACCATCGGTTACTAATTCGCTTTGGTTATTAATCAAAACCGGTGGTTAACATTATTACTCCCTTCGTCCCAACTTGGTAGCCCTTTTTGGAGAATTGTGCACGCAAAAAATAATTAGCATGACTTTTTTTCAAAAAAATATTACACCAATTTGAAGATCTCATTTATAAGAACAAATTGGTGTGAATTTTTTTTTTCAAAAAGTCTCATAAGTATATTACTATTGAAATTGATATTGACACTCCCATTTTCTCTATTGACACTTTTTTTTTTGTCATTATATTATATTAAGTGCAAGAGAAGATTCACTTAATAAAGACAAAAAAGAGAGTGCCAATAGGAAAAAGGGGAATGCCAATAACACTTTCCTTTATTTATTTATTTAATTTTGTGTAAAATACATTGTTTTCTAAAAAGGGCCAGGAATATAGGACAAATGGAATAATAGAGTTAAAAACACTAGATATACAATAATAAAATATCCAAGAAAAAACCCAACAAACTAAAACTCCATGAGTTCAAAATATCCATTATTCAACAATTCATAAAATGACAACAAATACATCATACTCTTCTATCAAATTCCTGCATTGAATTCTTAGTGAAGCGCAAGTAGTTGAGAAATGACTCTTGTTACTATTGCCGCATAAATATAAAAATAATTGATTTTCACACTCCCAAAATTGATATATACACTTTATTTTTTGTCTTGTAGTGAAATTTCATGTCTTGTAGTGAAGTGTAGATATCAATTTGGGGAGTAAAAATCACTCCCCTATATAAAAATAAAAAGGGCATTTAAATCCTTTTTGAAAAATATCTTCTTTTTGCACCTAATACCATCTCACTTTTCTATGCAATATATCTTCTTTTCTTTTTTTAAATTGAGGTTATTTGCACTTTTTTTTTTGGATAATCAGTTGTTTGCACCTAATACCACTGAAATTTATGAGCGCGTGACAAGAGAAACTGAAGTGTGAGAGGTAAATTGACACTTAGTTTAAAGTACAGGGGTGCATACTGTACTTTCTCCAATTATATACTGGTACTCCGTATTTCTCAGCCCTAAGTTAGCAATCGATCGAAAATTTGAACAGCCCCAGAGAGTCGTGATCTTCAAATCGAAGAACAACCTCAGCAGCTGCGGCGACTATCGGCGTGGAGGTCTCTCTCAGCAGCTGCGGCGACTATCGGCGTCGAGGTCTCTCTCTGCTCTCTTTTTGATATATTTGTTTGGTTTTTGTATGGCTAGTAAGTACGATAGGCGCTCTGATGAAGACGAATATCGTGAGCGTGAAAGAGAAAGAAGGGATAGATATGCGAATGGTAATGGGGATAGAAGGAGGAAAGCTGAGGACGATTTGAAAGTTAAGGATCGTAGGGATAGGAAAGTTGTCGATGATGATGATGATGATGATTTTGATGATAGGGATAAGAGTAGAAGAAGCGAAAGGGATGGTAGGAATGGGGAAGGCAGGAGAGAGCATGATGATTTGGAATTTAAGGGAAAAAGGGATAGGGAAGTTGGTGATGATGATAGAAATAAGAGGAGGAGAAGTGAAAGGGATGATGGGGATAGAAAACACAGGAGAGACAAGGGTGGGAATGAGGGTAGAGAATATAGTAGGAGTTTGAAGAAGAGCAAGGAAGAGAAAGAAGAAAAGGTGAATGAAGATCAAAAGATGCAAAACCAAAGTGGGTTTCAAGGAGGAAACTTGAATGTGGAACCTGTGGCGAATTTGGGGAGGAGTGGGGGAGTTTACATTCCACCATTCAAGCTAGCCCGGATGATGAAGGAGGTGGAAGATAAGAGTAGTGTCGAGTACCAGAGATTGACTTGGGATGCTCTGAGGAAGAGTATTAATGGGTTGGTCAATAAGGTGAATGCAACCAATATTAAGAACATCATTCCTGAACTTTTCGCGGAGAACTTGATTCGTGGTAGAGGTCTTTTTTGTCGATCGTGTATGAAGTCTCAGATGGCCTCTCCGGGATTCACAGACGTGTTTGCTGCATTGGTTGCTGTAGTGAATACCAAGTTTCCAGAAGTGGGTGATCTTTTGTTGAGGAGGATAATATTGCAGCTCAAGCGAGCTTACAAACGCAATGACAAGGTGAGAGAATTTACTCTCCTTTACGTATTGCTGTCTCTTTTCCAGTGGTTTTTTTAGTTCGATAGTTCGTGCATTTTGTTTTGCTTAGGTTTAATGCTTTGTTGGTGTTTTCCTATGACAGCCACAATTACTGGCAGCTGTTAAATTCATAGCACATCTTGTTAACCAGCAAGTGGTTCATGAGCTTGTGGCTTTGGAGCTGCTCACGCTTTTGTTGGACAAACCTACTGATGATAGTGTGGAGGTAGCAGTGGGTTTCGTGACGGAATGTGGGTCAATTCTTCAAGACCTTTGCCCTCGGGGCTTGCATGGTGAGATTTCTTGTAGCATTAGATGTTGATAGTTCAGTTTGCTTTAGATTGCCAATTTCTTCTTTTGCATTGATTTTTGTGGCTTCTTTTCCACTGTTTTGTCTATGCTTTATCATAATCGTTTCCCATGTGCACAGGTATATTTGAGCGCTTTCGTGGGATTCTTCATGAAGGAGAAATAGATAAGAGAGTTCAGTTTTTGATTGAAGGTTTATTTGCAATAAGGAAAGCCAAGTTTCAGGTGCAGTATTTTTTTGTTTGTAGAACAGTTTCCGTGAGAATTTAGCAGTCAATTGTAGTCAGAACAAACTAACTGTTATTTGTCTATGCTGTTTATACTTATGTAGGGGTACCCTGCTGTTCGTCCTGAATTGGACCTTGTTGAGCTAGAAGATCAGCTCACTCACGAAATATCTCTTCAGGAAGAGCATATGGATGCAGAGACTACTTTAGGTATCTATCGATGTTTTCTTGTATATGGATATACGTACTTATATTATCTCTTTACTTTTGCCCTTAATTTTATATTTTATCACCTATATTCAATTTCTTTTGATCGGCCCTGTATTCAGATATTTTCAAGGTGGATACACAGTTTATCGAGAATGAAAAGCGTTATGAAGAAGTCAAAAAGACGATCCTTGGTGACGAGTCTGAAGATGAAGCAGATTCGGATGCTGGCTCAGAAGACGAGGATGATGAAGAATCGGACGAAGAGGACGAGGACGAGGAGCAGATGAAAATAAAAGATGAGACGGAGACAAATCTTGTAAACCTTCGGAGGACAATCTACCTGACAATTATGTCCAGTGTTGATTTTGAGGAAGCTGGCCACAAGCTATTGAAAATTAAACTGGAGCCTGGTCAAGAGGTATGTTGTATATGCTCTACCTTTAGTTTGTGTCATACAAGTAAAGCTCCTTCAGATTCATAGCTTAAGTATGGAAAAGTAGATGCTCTTTCTCGGTTGTGTCTCCTGTTAACATAGGAAGAGAGACATGTAATTACCTCCGACTTCGTGTCCACCTTTGTGTGCTTTGTATTTTTGTTTTCCCTGAATTTTTTGGTCCCTGGCCAAGAAGAATAAGAGGGAAGATAGGAAGGCTGAAATTTTTGGTCACTGATTTTTTTTCCCTTTCCTTTTCACTTATTGGGCTCGTGATCTGGCTTTACTGCAGATGGAACTGTGCATCATGCTTTTGGAATGCTGCAGTCAAGAGAGAACCTATCTGCGGTATTATGGCCTTCTGGGGCAGCGGTTCTGCATGATCAACAAGATCCACCAGGAAAATTTTGAGAAATGCTTTGTACAACAGTATTCCATGATTCATCGCCTTGAGACAAATAAGCTGCGTAATGTGGCCAAGTTTTTTGCCCATTTGCTTGGCACATTTGCTCTTCCTTGGCACGTTCTAGCCTATATACGGTTGACTGAAGAGGACACTACCTCGTCTTCCCGTATATTCATCAAGATTCTGTTTCAGGTATCTAAACAGATTCGCTTTCTGGTTACACAAATTAGTTCCATTAACATGTTATAGTTTTGTTTTATCTTTGAAAAGATGATTTTATGGCTTCACTTTATTTTTTTTACCAGATTTATACCTCTGTATTATTCATATATCACCATTAGTTGTGGATATATCCAATGAATCAACTACTGATCTCTCTCCCACCTGTGGGTTGGTTGTTGAATTTTTTATGGGAATGTCATTAGTCATTACCATTATTCTTTTGGTGGTTTGTAGTTTTAGCAATTGCGTATGGGTGGTCGTTAACTCTAGAAACTAAGGAGATTTCTCTTTAGTTTTTTCTGTAAAATTTGCTAATCTTTTTATGTTTGCATGATTTATGGTGCAGGAATTGTCAGAGCACCTTGGCATTCGCCTATTGAATGAGCGTCTTTCTGATCCCACGATGCAGGATTCCTTTGAGTCGATTTTCCCGAAAGACAATCCCAAGAATACCAGATTTTCGATTAATTTCTTCACGTCTATTGGGCTCGGTGGCATTACGGAGAACTTGCGTGAATACTTGAAGAACATGCCACGTCTTATCATGCAGCAGCAGAAGCCAGTGTCTGATGATTCTGGGAGTTCTGATTCTTCCGAGTCGGATGCTTCATCGGCCGAGTCAGACTCCGAGTCATCAAGCTCTGAGAGTGATGATACACGAAGGAAGCGGAGGCGGAAGAGGAGAGGATGAGGAACGTCTCTAATGCCCCCACCAAGTTGAAGCCTCATTTTTTCACTTAGACGAAGCAGATAATTGATAATTCCGTGTTGTTTGGTTAGCAATTTATATATTGTAGTGTGCCGCTCTATTAGGGTGACACTCTGTAATTGTAGTTTTACTGTGGAAATTTGTTACTTCAAAGTTCTAGATTTTGTTACTTTTCGAAGGCCGTAAAGCAGGCACTCTTTAGTACAACTGTAGGGTTAGTCTCGTGCTTGTAGTATCTGTAGCTGTTCCTTGGGATTTAGTTGAGATTCAAGTGTTGCAATTGTTTCTTTCTTGTTCAAAGGCTTTGAATGTGACTGTAAATTTGATGCCAACAATTATCATTTCGTAGTAATGTTATTGTTCTTTGGATGTGCACGCCCAATTTTTGGTTATCTTAATGAATTTTTGGTTTGGGACTTGGATGAACTCAGATCCTCACAGATATGTCTGTCGTATGACTTGAAATGGCCCAAATCTGTGTTCTGTTATTTGATACTTGTTTGCTGAGAATTTGTGTTAAACCTTGGCAGGTTGAGTATATTGTTGTGGTGCTGTTTAAAAACGAGTATATTGTTGTGGTTCTGAAGCCAATTGTGATGCGAACATTTAGACGTTTCAACCTGTGTCGATGGAACGAACAATAATACTAGGGATACAACACTCCACCACAACACCAACCGAACATAGATTCGCATTCACCCTCTCGCGCTCAAACTAGTATTCCATCCTCGAAAAGTATTTTTGATTATTATTTCAGTTTTGCAGCTCAAAGAATTTAGCTCATCTTACAAGTGGGAAGCTTCCTGGGTTCAGATATACCCAGAACTTTGTTTTGTAAGATCAGAAATCATACTGTGGACAGTTGAACCTGACAGAGCATTGGTGATCTGAAATCATACATGCCAAAACATACTCGCGATGCTAACATCGAGTTTGGGTCAAATAAGACCTCGCAGGTTCAAGATGCGAGATGAGTTAATACGTAAAAAATTGGATACGGACTTACATTGGGTTTATTTTGTACATCGGAATTGTTCATATGGTAGAAATCATTGAGAACATTATCCGTGTACAAATCATACTAATCAGATACATATCAATATCTTAACAGGAGGTAACATGAAGCATTTATGTTTACCATTATGGGTATAGTACATTGAACCAAATCCAAAAAACTCCATTAAGTTCAAGATGAGGTCTAGGCATGCTCCAACCTTCCCATGATCACGTTAACAACAAGTTCCATTTCAGCTACAGTCCTCCCGTCCCCAAGGAAAAGCAAGGAGATGCTACAAAAGGAGATAATTAAATAACACAAGTGAAAGAAGGTGAACAAAAACGGTGATTGTATCACTAAACGAAGGCACGTGCTCTGCCTTCTATCTAGCTGCGTGTGGTACCTCCTGTTCCTTCACGAGTCTCACAAAATGGACAGGAGGAGCTATAGGGATACAGGGAGCAGCTAACCCAGGTTAAGAAGTTCAATCTGTGGAACGAAGGGAGGGGAAGGAGGTGGCAGAAGGCAACATACAAGAAGACATGGCACCTTCCTCATGGGTATTTAAGAGTGGAGTCACCGTATCAAACCGATAACTATCACGTGAAAAAAGTAGCAGCAAAAGTTTCAGTTCATGGACAGATCCTGTGTTGGGCAACAAAGCTTCTGCAGAACTAAAGGTCAACATGTGAACTAAAGGACATAACTACTTGTTCAAAAGACTTGATATACTTACGAAACGCGTAGAAGACTAGCATAATTGCACTAAAAAAAGGAAAATCTTTTTATTTAGGAATCGATACTAGAGAGTGAATTGTTTAAAATTGAAAATCAGGATCGCTTAACAAATGGCTAGAAAGGATGATATTTACTGTCAGAAATATCAGCTGGCCATCTTCTGCTGGCTCTTACATGCATAAAGTTGACAAACCTAAACTTTTAACACTAGCAGAGGCATAAAAAGGGTGGCAGAGCAATTAAAAGAAAGCCAATAAGCCCAGAATAGTTCAGCTACCTCATCCACTCACTCTGCTCAAACGGCACGGTATGAATGTCATTTTTATGGCACTTAGGCACAGTTGTTGGCCTATCTCCTGTATCAATCCTTTCTTCGACTCGTGAGTTTTCTTGAACAACCATTCTGATAACTCTCCGTTACCAAGTAAGATGTTTGGCTCATTAAGCTCATAGCCCTTAACACCTGAATAAGGGACTGCGGCTGGTGAATGAAGAAGTAGTTCAGAGATCAGCTCTTCTTTCTTCACCTCTGCAGTGATCAGTGTTGTTAAAGCCAATAGAGGAACCAGTAAAACAATGGCTACATACAAATGAAATTAATGACAGTCGAATTAAGGCAGGTGGAGATGGCAAGTTATATCATATCCATTTGAGTCATTTGACGCCAATCATGATGTTTTACAGTTTTACAGTTTCATCGCCATACATTTTCAGTGCAAACATAAGAGCTTGATGATTGTGGGAGGTCAGATGCTTATGCAAAAACTATGTAACATGGACACTTCGTCGTAGGCCACGTACCGGTGCTAGACATGGACACTCTCAGGACACGTGTCCGACACTCAATCCAAAGTGTCCTATTTTTTCACAACGTTTTTTATGTGGACACGGTAACACCCCGCCCCACATCGGAAGACTACAAGAGTGGACATGGGTATAAAAGAAACTATGTAAGTTATAACTAGTTACTTGGGCTTAAGCATTTTGGGCCACGTTTTTAGGCTCCAACAAGTTACTAACCCAGTGGTCTGCAAGGGGCATTACGGACTCTTTGGTACACTCTAAAAAATGCTCCGAACTCTCCCAGACAATCTCAGGACTCTCACAAGACGCGTCGGGGGTGTTAAAGAATAGTAGACTCTTGTTAAAGCTTAGTTAAGTCTTTTTGTTTTTTTGCATGGCATATGATGATTATTGACTATAAAGACAAATCGATGAGGAACCACTTTTTGTTGGAATAGTTTTGTGAATCATGTGATGATAAACAAGATTTAAGGCTTATATGTGATACATATTTATAATTAGAGCCTTTTAATTCATATAATTGTGCCCATAAATACTTTTTAACATGTTGTGTCCTAATTTTTTTTGAAATATGCATGTCCGAGTGCATAGCTCAAAAGTATACTGCCTATGGGGATTTTGGATTTTCCAACTTATAGAGATTTTGGATTTCTCAAACTTATATTTGCGTTTTGTTCAGTCGGGATGATCAGATTTGCTCATGTACAGCAATTTGAGTACTTTTGATAAGTTCGGAGATATGACAGTTTAAGATTCAGGAATGAAGAGGAACGAACTTAAAATTCACAGGGAGAAGAACTTAGTGAAATTTCATAAAAGAGAAAAACTAGTGAAATTTCACAAAAGAATGGAAAGCTAGTGAAATTTCACAGAAAATGATTCGTAAAGGAAAGATTGGGTATTTCTGGAGAAGATTCAGTTAAAGACGTAAATAGAAGAATGAATTTGAGGGAGTTTTATTCAATCAAGAAATGGGAACTCTCGTCCCTTCAACAATGGAAGATCTCGTTCCAATTGTTCTTTACAAAGCTCAAGATATCCCCTTTCTTCCTAACAAACTCCCTTTTATTCTTGAGTTGCAGCCAGTTGCTGCAACTATTTTTCCCGCCCAAAAGTGGCTTACAAACTAACTAATAGTAACAGAAATACAAGCAATAGGAAAGATTCTAACCACCCCACTTGTTATACAAACGTGCAAAAAAGAAGATAGGTAGCTACATTTCCAGTGGCAAGGTTGGGAATGTATCAACTTTACTCTTATCTGTTTCTTCATCGGCCAAAAAAAACCTAAAAAACGCTTTTATACAGGAAATTCACTGAGGTAAAGTGAGAGAGATACCTCTGTGATCTGAAGTTGCGAAGTTGAAATTACTATTTTTAAATGTTACTTTGTAGAAGTGGCCATGAATAAGCCTTCATTTTAAAATAGGTTTGCAGCTTGAACACATGGGGGAAATAGTATTAGACACTCGCTATACTATTTTAGCCGTCTCTTTAAACCAACAATTTGAAACCACTACAGTTGCTAAAAATACCATTTTACCTAAACAAAAATAAACCTTCACACCCAAATAACAGTAATAAAATTCAGGCTATCCAAAAACATCAGCAGAGTAGCATAGCACAAGCAACATCACATGCACAATACCATCACAAACTCTTCAAAGTTCAAACCAATGATTTGAAATAACGATATAAGCACAAATACATTATGCTATGATAAACAACCTTCACACACAAAAAACATCAACAAAGTTTAATGTTGTCTGGGATTAAAATCCAGGGAACCCAAAAAAAGTCTAGACAGCAGCAGAAGCAATATCACATGCACAATACCATCATAAAACACAATCTGCGAGGCTCAATTAATCTGCAAAATGATTCGGATAATTCGAAATCAGAAATTAAAATTACCAGTCTAGAGCGAAACCAGCAGCATCGAAACTACGATTACTTCGTCCTTCGACAATCTCACACGACTCAGCTAGTCCCGCTACGTAATCTGTATGAAGAAAGAGGTTAAAGCGGTTACATTTTCGGCCTCTTTAGAATCCAATTTGCCAATCTCGATTGAGTGAGGAGGCAATGGAAGAACGGAGTCAACGAATTGAGTCCTGCAACAATTTCATCTCTCTCTCTCCCTCTCCCCTCTTGAATTTCATTTTCATTTTATTCCTGCTCTGCTAAAAATAATTCTGATCCAGTGTAGACAAATCTATTATGAGAAAAAAAAAAATCACTCTTTTGAATCAATTAGCCTTTAATTGTCACTACCCCACTTCTAGTTTGTTCTCACATAACCACTTCACTGTGGCTGGCAGCCTATATAGACCTAAGACGATTCAAGGTTTCAAACAGCACCCAGAAACAAAGTCCAACTCAACAGCATATAGTGGTACTTGTTCCGAATGTTCAATCAAAGCTACACGAAATGCAACAGACGAATCTATGATTGCCCAGGTAAAAGAAATTTTGATCTTGTTAATTCGAGAGGCTATGAGAGAGAGAGATGGGGGAGACCTCCGACGAACAATTTGCTGCAGCAATGGCGGAATGTGACCCATCTGGCGAAGGGAAAAGACGAAGACAACCACTCCGCTGCATTTTCCGGCGTAATTAACGTGTGCTCCGATCGAACTCTGATAGCGAACGGCGAAACTATCCTCTTCCCAAATCCGGCTTTGCCAATTGATTGAATCGATCATTTTATTCCTGCTCTGCCAAAAATAATTCTGATCCAGTGTAGACAACTCTATTATCAGGGAAAAAAAATTACTTTAAACGCTTTCGATTATTTATCATTCAATAATCGATTCACATGATTTTTAACATGGTATATCATCTTGACAAGATCTACAACATCAACTGATGAGATCGTATTGATAATCTTATAATGAATCACCCTCGAGCAATTACTATTAGTTGACATTATTCTTTGATAAGAGGGGTTGGATTGTATGTGGCCAAATCTATTTTTGTAAAAAAAAATTTACACTAATTATCTCCGATCATACGCTAGTAAGAATTAAGTTTGTATAATAATTAATAAAGTTTATCTTATTGACAATATTTAAACATTGAACAGTTTTGATTAGATCAATAATTTTGGAATAAATCTTGAGTGACGAATCAAGGTGCATTGCCATATTAGGGAAGATTAAAACGACGTCATTTCGGGTACATGACACAAGTTCAACCTGTGTCATGTTCAAAACGACGTTGTTTCAAATACATGACATAGGTTGACCCTGTGTCATTCTTAAAACGACGTCGTTTCATGTACTTTTTTTTTTTAATTGACCCTTTCGTATAACAGCGCATTAGGAGTATTGTAAACGGCTTATCCCAGGCGACATCGTTTTGTTCCGTCCCTCTTCTCTCTCCTCCTCCTAACCCTCTTCTCTCCTCCCCTCACCATCACCTCGTCCTCCGACCACCACCACCAGTCACCACCACAACTCGCGAAATTTACATTGACATTTTTCTTGAAAGCTCTGGGGATTGGAGTAATCCCGTCGACGACAAGTTTCAAAGCAAGGTGATGATTGTAAAAATTCCGTTTTGCCGCTTGAACATACCTTCTCTGATGTGATCATCTTCCAGAAGAAATCGCCATTAATCCAGACAAATGTAGTGTAGAGAGAGAAAGGAAGGAGAAGGAAATTGGGGAAGAGAGAGAATAGGGCTGGTTGATGATGAAGGCAGAGAAAAAGTACAACTATGGTGTATATGATAATATGAAACCGGTTAGTACTAATCCATTTTCATTTAATATTAAATTTATACATGATGTGTATTTTTTTTACAATATGAAAGTCTCATATCATCAAAATATCACCGGGATAGATAGAAAACGTACTTAAAATTGATTTGGATGAGAATATGATTCAATGTATTCAAGTCCATTCCAAGACTTAGAAATTCATTTAGATTAAGTACTAGTATGCACTTTATTGACAAGATGTTCGTACATCATATGTGTTATAATTATTCCGAAGAATGTCTTGGATCATTAAATAATGGTCGATATAGGTAAAAATTGTCTTTATAAGTACCCAACAGTTCGTAGAACCAAATACAGTCATTTTGGACAGACACAGGTTGAACCTATGTCATGATGATGTGGAAAATGATTTTTAAAAAAAACCCTCCTTTCTCTCTGTACGAATACTCACACGCCAACATCTATACCTCTCAACTGTGTTTCATATGGCGATTCCGTCCTGCGTGAGTAGTAATACAAGCACAAATTTTTGAACTAATGATTTGGTCTATATCTCTCCATCTCTCGCTGGATTCTAGCTATGGACTGATAGTTTTGGTGTAAGTAGTAAAACATAGGATTATTTGTATTCTAGATGTTTTAAGTTTGTTTTGACAAGTGTCCTTCATGCTTAGAGCGGCAATGAATGCTCTAAAGCTCAAAAGATTCTGTGTCATGGGAGGTTATATGTCACCTGTGAATGATGCGTACAAGAAAAGGGTACATCATGCGTGTCATGTATCCTATTTATGTGTCCCCATAACAAATATTTTGAGACCCGTGAACCACATGGACAGTTTACTTGGTTTGGACCTAAGACACTCTTACAGGAGCTTTGTCTAACATGGACAGTTTACTCTTTGCTCCTAGAACTGAAGAAGTTAATTGAATGATTTTCCTCTCGTTGTCATACTGAAGCTTCAGTTACTAGCATTAGTATGTCTTCAAATTGGATTCCTCTTTTCATCTCTGTAATCATGTTGTCTATTTTTTGTTGAATTTTATTGTTATGTTGAATTGTAGATTGCTTGATGGTTTGTTTAGAAAATGAAAGAAGCACGTAATATTTTTTCAGGCACATGCATTTTAGGGGCGTAGATATTAATTTTTTTTTTTTAAGTAATCAAGAACTACCGAGTGGGTGGTGAGAAGCTCTCCATATTATCGTGGAGTTTTATGGTATCCCTTATTTTGGAAGTGATGGAGCGCTGGAAAGATGTTTTTCCTTGTGGATTTCTTGGTACACAGTAGCTTTACTGTAGTAATAACAAGTTATGTTACCGGATAGCAGGTGTATCTGGCAACATATGTAGGGGTACCCTGCTGTTCGTCCTTAATTGGACCTTGTTGAGCAAGAAGATCAGCTCACTCACCAAATCTCTCTTCAGGAAGAGCATATGGATGCAGAGACTACTTTAGGTATCTATCAATGTTTTTTGTGTATGGATATACGGACTTTTATGTTCTCTTTACTTTTGCCCTTAATTTTATATTTTATTACCTATATTCAATTTCTTTTGATCGGCCCTGTATTCAGATAGTTTCAAGGTACATAGTTTATCGAGAATGAAAAGCGTTATGAAGGAGTCAAAAAGACGATCCTTGGTGACAAGTCTGAAGATGAAGCAGATTCGGATTCTGGCCTAGAAGACGAGGATGATGAAGAATCGGATGAAGAGGACGAGGACAAGGAGCGATGAAAATAAAAGATGAGACAGAGACAAATCTTGTAAACCTTCGGAGGACAATCTACCTGACAATTATGTCTAGTGATGATTTTGAGGAAGCTGGCCACAAGCTATTGAAGATTAAACTGGAGCCTGGTCAATCGACATACCTTCAGTTTGTGTCATTCAAGTAAAGCTCCTTCAGATTCATAGCTTAAGGATGGAAAAGTAGATGCTCTTTCTTGGTTGTGTCTCCCGTTAACATAGGAAGAGAGACATGTAATTACCTCCGACTTCGTGTCCTCCTTTGTGTGTTTTGTACTTTTCACTGAATTTTTTTGGTCCCTGGCCAAGAAGAATAAGAGGGAATATAGGAAGGCTGAATTTTTTGGTCACTGTTTTTTTTTCCCTTTCCTTTTCACTTATTGAGCTCGTATCTGGCTCTACTGCAGATGGAACTTTGCATCATGCTTTTGGAATGCTGCAGTCAAGAGAGAACCTATCTGCGGTATGGGCTTGTGGGGCAGCGGTTCTGCATGATCAACAAGATCCACCAGGAAAATTTGAATGTGACTGTAAATTTGATGCCTAACAATTATCATTTCTTAGTTATGTTATTGTTCATTGGATGTGCATGCCTAATTTTTGGTTATCTTAATGAATTGTTGGTTTGGGACTTGGATGAACCCAGATCCTCACAGATATGTCGTCGTATGACTTGAAATGGCCCAAATCTGTGTTCTGTTATTTGATACTTGTATGCTGAGAATTTGTGTTAAACGTTGGCAGGTTGAGTTTATTGTTGTGGTGCTGTTAAAAAAAGAGTATATTGTTGTGGTTCTGAAGCCAATTGTGATGTGAACATTTAGACGTTTCAACCTTTGTGTTGATGGAACGAACAGTGATGTTAGGGACACAAGTACACAACACTCCACCACTACACCAACCGAACATAGATACGCATTCACCCTCTCGCGCTCAAAAGTATTCCATTGGTGTTTATGCCTCAAAAGAATTTTTGATTATTCTTTCAGTTTTGCAGCTCAAAGAATTTAGCACATCTTACTAGTGCCGACCCCAAGTAATTGGGACATAAGGCTCGGTTTGGTTTGGTTTGGTTTGGTTACTAGTGTGAAGCTTCCAGGGTTTAGATATACCCAAAACTTTGTTAATGTTTCGTAAGTTCAGAAATCATTCTCTGGCCAGTTGAACCAGAGAGCATTCGTGATCTAAAAAATACATCTAATGTGCTCCTATTAAATTAAGTTCCAATTCATGATGGGGTTGCGGTTTGATACTCGCGATGCTAACAACGAGTTTGAGTCAAATAAGACCTCGAAGGTTCAAGATACGAGATGAGTTCATATGTTAAAAATCGGATATATGGACTTACGTTGGATTTATTTTCTAAATTGAAATCGTTCATATGGTAGAAATCATCGAGAACATTATCCATAGTAAAACTCATTCTAATTAGATACAAATCAACATCTCATCAGGAAGTAAAATGAAGCATTTATATTTATAATTACGGGTTAGGGTACATTGAAACAAATCCAAAAAACTCCATTAAGTATTGGATACGTATTTGTATCAGGCTTATTTTATATAAATAAAAATCGTTCATATGGTAGAACTCATCAAGAACAATAACCAATCTAAAAATGACTGCTTGTTACAAACGTGGAGGACAAGAAGATCCTATACCTTTAAGACGAACTTGTGACATTGTCAGCTAAGAGCTACAAGGAAAACAACTTTTACTCCTTTGCTTGGTTTTGCAATTTTACTTTTAGTGCTTCAATGACAGCTGAGAAGTCCTCATCACTACGGCCGCCAGATTTCGCCACCTTGTATAGTTCGTTGGCAGGAGCTGCAATCGGTGCAGGTTGGAAAAACAGATTTGGCCTATCACAGAGCAAGCCGCAAGTCCTGCCGCAGACAATTCGCACTAAAATGACAACATGGTTTTAGACAACTTACAAAATCGACAATCTTGTGTAGTTACAACCTTTTGTTGATGCTTCGGGGGAAATGCAGTAGGCAACATACAAGAAGACGTTGCATCTTCCTTGTGAGTATTTAAGAGTGGAGTCACCGTATCAAATAGAGATCTATCACGTGAAAAAAGAAGTAGCAACAGTTTCAGTTCATGGACGGATCCCATGTCGGGCAACAAAGCTTCTGCAGAACTAAAGGTCAACATGTGAACTTTGTGCCTAACAAGAGCGTAAAGGACATAACTTACTTGTTCAAAAGACTTGATATACTTACAAAACGCGTAGAAGACTTGCATAATTGCACTTATTTGCACTACAAAAAAGAAAATCTTTTTATTTAGGAAAATCGATACTAGAGAGTGAACTATTTAAAATTGAAAATCAGGATCACTTAACAAATGGCTAGAAAGAATGCTATCTGCGGTCAGAAATATCAGCTGCCCATCTTTTACTGGCTTTTTGGAGCCTGAAACCGCGCCTACAGAAATAGTCAATACACAACAATTGGGCACTCCAGAAGCATAATGGAAAGCTAGAACGGTGAAAACATCAAAACCGATTCACCTCCAGAAAAGGTGCCCGAGTTGCTTTGACCTGTCTACCAATAAATTTAGAAGTGGCACCATTAACAGTGGTAACATCTACATGCCTTCAATATCCATCGAAAGCACCGAATTAGACTGACAAACTTTACATCACAAAAAGGTAACAAAATATCGGTAGTGAGAAGTTTTTGTTAGATGCATACATGCATAAATTTGACAAACCTAAACTTTTAACACTAGGAGAGGAGTAAAAAGGGTGGTAGAGTAATAAAAAGAAAGGCAATGAGCCCAGAATAGTTGAGCTACCTCATCCACTCACTCCGTTCAAACGGCACGGTGACGGTATGAATGTCAATTTTATGGCACTTAGGCACCGTTGTCGGCCGGCCTGTCTCCTGTATTGATACCTTTCTTCGACTTTATGGCACAACCATTTTATGGCACAACCATTCTCATAACTCTTCGCTATCTTGTAAGACGTTTGGCTCATAGCTCTTAACACCTGAATAAGGGACTGCGGCTGCTTGATGAAGAAGTAGTTCTGAGATCAGCTCTTCTTTCTTCACCTCTGCAGTGATCAATGTCGTTAGAGCCACTTACAGGGACCTGTAAAACAATGGCTACTTACAAATGAAAATAATGACAGTCGAATTAAGGCAGGTGGCCTCTCAACAAGAGTTGGCAAGTTACATCATATCCATTTGACGCCAATCGTGATGTTTTACAGTTTTAGAGTTTCATCGCCATACATTTTCAGCACAAACATAAGAGCTTGATGATTGTATGAGGTCAGATGCTTACGCAAAAACTAGGCAGCATGGACACTTCCTCGTAGGCCATGGACCGGGGCTAAACATGGACACGTGCCCGACACTCAATCCAAGGTGTCCTATTTTTTCACAACGTTTTTTATTTGGACACGGTAACACCCCGCTCCATATCGGAAGTCTACAAGAGTGATCATGGATATATAAGAAACTATGTAAGTTATAACTAGTTACTTGGGCTTAAGCATTTTGGGCCACGTTTTTAGGCTCCAACAAGTTACTAACCCAGTGGTATGCAAGGGGGGTTACAGACTCTTTGGTACACTCTAAAAAAAGCTCCGAACCCTCTCATACAATCTCAGGACGCTCACAAAAAGCTTAGATAAGTTTTTTTGTTTTATTTTTTTGCGTGGCATATGATGTTTATTGACTATAAAGACAAATATGTTGGAATAGTTTTGTGAATCAGGTGATGATAAACAAGATTTAAGGCTTATATGGTGCTACAAATTTATAATTAAGGCCTTTTTTATTCATATAATTGTGCCATACATACTTTTTAAAAAGTGTCATCAACATATCCTAATATGAGATGCTTTAGTCCGCAAGGATATGAATACTCTAAATCTTAGTGAACATGTAGCCCTTGATAGACCTGAATGGAAAAACAGGATTCATGTAGCAGACCCCAATTAATTGGGACTTCGAGTGCATAGCTCAAAAGTATACTGCCTATGGGGATTTTGGATTTTCCAACTTACAGTGATTTTGGATTTCTCAAATTTATATTTGCGTTTTTTTTCAGTTGGGATGATCAGATTTGCTCATGTACAGCAATCTGAGTACTTTACTCTTATCTGTTTCTTCATCGGCCAAAAGAGACCTAAATAAAGTACTCTCCGTCCCAATTTGTTTGCTCACTATGAAATTACGTGTAATTTTCAAACTAAAAAATAATGTACTTGCAAAAATAATTTTCTAATCAATGTGGATCTTGTTTGATAGATCTCATTGAAAACTTTAATACGGTGCAAAAAAAATTCAAAAATTATTTTGATAAATCCATTAATTTTTAGTTTGAAAATTGCACGTAGTTTCATAGTGAGCAAACAAATTGGGACAGAGGGAGTAATTAAAAAGCTATGGTTTTATACAAGAAATTCACAGAGGTAAAGTGAGAGAGATACCTCTGTGATCTGAAGTTGCGAAGTTGAAATTCCGGTAGCCGTCGACGACGAGTTTCGAAGCGAGGTGATGACTGTAAAAATTCCGTTTGCCGCTTCACTTGTTCGACGATCCAATTATGATTCAGTGTAACCAAACCTATTTTAAGAAACATAAATTCATTCAGATCAAGTACTAATTTATTTTTAATTAGTATTAAATTTTTACATAATTTGTATTTCTCTGCGTTCTACGATGTAAATGTCTCAGATCGTTAAACTATCAGCGAAATAGATAAAAAAATGTACTTAGAGTCCCCTAAAAGAGTTTTTATATAGAACGAGATATGATTCAATGTATTCAAACCTATTTTAAGTCATTAAAATTCATTTAGATTAAGTACTAGTATGCATTTTATTTACGAGATGCTCATACACCACATGTTTTTTAATTATTTCTACAAGGAGAATGTCTCGGATCATTAAGTAATGGTCCATATAGATAACAATTGTCTTTATAGTATCCAGGAGATATTTAATCGAAACGGAGTCGTTTTGGTGGCACGACAGAGGTTCAACGTGTCATGACGTGGAAAATGATTTTCGTACTTAAAACAAAACGGAGTCGTTTTAGTGGCATGACAGGTTGAACCTGTGTCATGACGTGGAAAATGATTTTCATACTTAAACGAAGCGGAGTCGTTTTGGTCGCATGACACAGGTTCAACATATGTCATGACGTGGAAATTGATTTTCGTACTTAAAACAAAACGTAGTCGTTTTGGTGGCATGACACAGGTTCAATCTGTGTCATGACGTGGAAAATGATTTTTTACAAAAAACCCCTCTTTTCTCTCTGCACAACTACTCAAACTCTCTCTCTCTCTCTCTCTCTCTCTCTCTCTCTCTATATATATATATATATATTTATCTATATCTGTCCTCTCCGTTTTTCTTCCAAACAAACCTCAAGAATTGGGCTAGCTATTCCGCAGCTCTGTTTGGCTTGCTAGAAAAATGAATGTATCTTCGACCGTGCCGTCGCTCGCCGCCGGTAGAGGTGAGGAACATAGAGGAGTTCCGGCGTCTTGCGTATGCAATTTGTGCTTCTTCCAATCAAAATTGTTGTTAAATTGAGTCGTAATTTGCAGGAAAAAGAAAATCACAAACCAATTTCAGTGATTGTAAGCAAAAGCTGCTGAATCATGTTATCCCCGGTTGAAAAAACTAATCAAGATGAAGTAGTTTATTATGAAGGTAAGGAATGTGGGCTAACTATTCCACAGCTCTGTTTGGTTTGCTAGAAAAGTTCATTTATTCCAGCTCTAGGGTTCCTGCATTGCCTTGTGAAATCTGGCGTTGAGAGTCCAACAATGCGAGGTTAGCTCTATGTCTGAACTCTTTATGCGATAATTTGAATGTGTTTTTTTTTATATAGGACTTGTTGTTGATGAATGGGTAAAAAAGACGATTATTTATGGCACAAATTGAATCTGGCGTTCTTAGGCTACTAAACGAAAACGAACATATTAGAGTTTGAGAAAGGTTTGTTACATAAGCAAAGGAAGCTGGAACATTTTATGAAGCTCTTTAACGAGTCAAACCAAGCTCGAACAAACTTTTACTCGGCTTGTTAGATGTATGATGATGTATAAAAAACTCAAGCTATTCGAGTTCAGATCATGTTCGGCTAGATTGAAGCTCGTTTGAGATCGGCTTGTCCCTTGAATAAGCTAAGGTTGAACATATTTTTGAAGCTCGTTAAGTTTTCAAACCAAGGTTGATCAACCACCTGCTTGCCTCCTTCAACTTGTTATCACCCTCATTGGTTCTCATTTGGTCGCTAATTTTTTAGGAATAGACCAAATTTTTTTGGTAAATCTCATGTTATCATTGGATATAGGTATTGCGAAATTGCTCTTCTGCAAACACTGTCATCTCGATTGTCGGTTTCCATTTGATTATGAACTAAAGAGTTGAACTGCAAATTTCGCTGCTAAAGACTATTTATGGTGTTCTGTCGTTAGGTAGTGTATATATTGGACTGCATCTGGATAAAATAACACTTGGATCTTTGAAGCAAGTAGGATCACCCGAAACATAAACCAAGTAAGTTTACTTAGTTAAATGCCCAATTGCTTTGGCAGATTTCCTGCATTTTTGTCCACTGGTAATTTAATGGGAGTTTGATGCGTTGTTGCTTCAACGGCTTCAACGTACTCTTTATCTGTCTCTGTCTTTCTTTCTATAGGGGCGTAATCAGGGGCGACGCCAATATACAAGTAGGGGTGTCAACTGACCCCACTCAGTTGCAAAATCCAAAATTTTACAAAGTCTAGTTTTTCACTTTTTGGAAAACATCTAGTGTGATGACACCAGTAGAAAAACCTCTTGAACCCATTGTTCATACGTTTAAACTACATCCTATGGCTGGCATGTGTCCAGCTCAACAGCTCCTAGGTTACTAACGTAGTGAAACTACACCTAACCAACAATGTTTGCCCCTTTTTTTTTTTATCTCTCCCCTTTCTGAACCCATCTATGGAGAGTACATACTCTATTTTTTTCCCTCAAACCCACATCTCCTTCTATAGTCCTATCTATAAAAAAAAAGGCCACATTTCTTCTATGGACAGAAATGTGGGATGGTGCTGTGGCAACAGTGCAGCGGCCGGTGTTGAGGCAATCTGGGCCATCCATCTTTATTTTGGATGAATCAGATTTAATCTCTCTCTGTTAGTAGATCTGAACCATAAATTATTTTGATTAAATTTGAGCCGATGAAAACAAAGATGGACGGCTCAGATTGCCACAGCATCACCCCCGAATCCCTCTTTCTTCTTGACTCTTTATTATCTTTATTTGTAGGTGGGAATTCTGTTTTAAATATTGAAATAGTTAGAAAATATAAAAAGAGATTAGTCTAGTTAATCTAAACACTCGTCATTACCGAAGACAAAAAGATAAGTGATGCTATAAATTATGAAATTTGGGGATCTGGGATCCTATAGGGAGCCCCCTCCCTACATGGTTGTAGGGAGCTCATCCGACCATCCATTTTAGCACCAACGACGGGGATATAATCCGAGTTCCTATTGATCCGAGCCGTCCATTGCCGAGATGGACCGCCAAATGAAACTCTCTATAACCCTATAGGGAGGGGACTCTTTGCAGGAACCTGTGTCCTAAATTATGACACCACTCATTATAAGTTCTGGAGTCGCCACTGGTAAGGATCACTCTTGCTTTTTATTTTCCGGACCAAATTTCGACGATGATGTGTTTAAAACATGTTTTCCATGGCCAACACAAGGAATCGCCAAAAAAAAATACCAGGAAGTTCATAATAACCGTGCGTATATAGTTTACCTTCCGGTTATTTTTGGTTAGGAGAGCTAAATCAGCAGTTAAAATGGGTAAGAGAGCTACTCCTTCAAATCAAGGTCATAAGTTCAAGACTTGGTGGAAGCATTTTTTATTATTTTAATTTGTGTAAAGAATATTCCATGTACCAAGAAGCATGGAACATTTTCTTTGAGTCTCTAAGACTTCATGGTGAGCAAAAAGACAATGCATCAAAAAAAAAATTAAATTATTTTGAAATTAATGAACGACTCTGATCATTTGTATGAGACCCTGAAGTGAGTCTCACACACCAATATGTGCACAGTCATTGGGTGCGCATAGTATTTCGATCTCTAAATCGACGTGGATGAACACATTGATGGATAATGCGTAAAATTGGAATTAATAGTAAGTTTTACTAACATGTGTTGATGTGTATTAGAGAGAGAGATTTTCAATTTGCAGAGGTTTTTCTTTGTTAATCAAACACCCTGAAGAGAAAATGGCAAAGTAAAAGACAGTTGTAGTTAATCAATCAAATATCTGGACCTACCAATTTAACTAGGCCCAATACTCCCGCAATCCAAGCACTCTGCCGAACCGAGAGGCGGCAACAAATAAATTTTTAAATATCATTGTATCGTAATATATAAATATTTTTTAATGAATTTTTTTCTCAAGAAGCCCGTCTGATAAAGATAATTTTTTTAATAAATATTTTTATCAACAAGCCTTACAATATATGCGATTCATATCACGGGGATATCGGCAACACAATGATTGACTATTTTTTTAAAATTCATTCAGTATCCTGGATTCTAAATTCTTAATTAAAAATTGAAGGATTAGATTAATTACTTAAATTTCCTATGATTAAGCTGAATTTTTACAAGGTCATTTAAAAAATATTTTAAAATCATTGAATGGCTCGAATTATTTGTGTGGGATCCCACAGGCATCGAACAATCATCCTTAGGGTGTGTGCCACTAACTTGACTTTTTAGTTTTTTTATGTGAGCGCTCGAAATACGTGTTGACTTTTTGTGATTTTTTATGTGATGTGTTGTGAGGGAATGGTCTGTCTCGAAAAACGCAATAAGCTGGCTTTTGGCTTTTTGAGTTAGTGGAACATGGCCTTACCCTGCACGAGAGAGAGGAGTAACATGACAAAATGGTCAATGGGGTCCAGAAATTTTGAACATGGTGTTCAAAAATTATCTTAACTCTACTAATTCTATTAACTAACCATATATACACAATTTCTTATATATTAGTTTGAATAATGAGACGAAGATACATAAGATATTTATCACAATAAAATGAGCACATAAACACATTAAACGAGCGCATAAACACATTACTACTTTTTATTGTAGGAGCTTGTCTGGCTAATAGGTTTACATGGATTTTTTTGATATATACTCTTATTTTGTGGAGATATAGAAATTATTGTTGTTCAAAAAAAAGCAAAAACACGATATCGATACCAATAGATGCTTTTTGCTCTCTATTTTTTTAATTTTTGTTATTAAGAGAATGCACTTTGTTTTGAGCTAATTTATTAAGTATTCAATTGTGAATTTCCTTGATAGATGTTTCGCAGTATATGAATAAGTGTTCAAATAAACTGGAGATAAAATTATTACTTGTAAATTAAAAGATAAATGAGTTTAGGTTGTTCAACTAACCATCTATGAGAAGTTATGTAGCATCTTATGGATTTTAATTAGGTTCTTATTGATTGGTTTGTGGGCTAATTTTTTGGGTTTAGTTGTTCAAATTTTTTTGGGTTTAGTGTTCAAATATTTACGCCTAGGGTGTTCGAATATTTTTAGCTTGGATGTTCAAAAATGACAAAACTTAAATAAAATTACATGTATCCCAAACCAAAAAAAATATTAGGATGTTCAAGTGACCACCCTTTATAAACGGTGGAGCCGCCTCTGAAAATGGTATTGCCTAAATTGGTCCATACGACGACGTTACCGATGCATTTGGCAGCGAGGGAACCTCGCTGCTACAGGAACCCGCTCCCACCTCATGCTTAATCTCTCAATATGGAAAAAAATTTGAATGCCAAGCGGGCATTACATGTCTGTATCCAAACACCCAATCCGAACGTACAAAACACTTTTAGACTTCCCACATTTATTCTCTCTCTCTCTCTCTCCTTTTTTCTCTTTTAAATCCGAACCGTCCAAAAGTATTTTAGACGACCGAGATGGGTGATTGGGCACCGACACCACGTTTAAAAGTGTTTTAGATGACTGAGATATGTGCTTCAACACAAACACACAGTGTCCGCTCAGTCCCCAGCAATTGCTCCTCAATATGAATTCGCTCCCTTTTTTTTGTTGCCGACATACTCTTTTTCCGGAGTCTGTGATACGAAAACTCAAAAGCCTCTCACTCTAAAAAATTCTCAGTGATGATAAAAAAAGAAGGAAAATGTACTTTATTTTTTGGTCTTCAGGAAATTGCAAAGTATTTTATTTTTCGTTTCAACCGTTAGCCATTTTCTGTTTTTCTGTCCATTTATACTTACGAAAATGGTAACATTGAAATGGAAATGAAACCTGAAGGGTAAAATTGAAACGAAATTTTGTATGAGAACGAAAATGAAATTGGGCTAATTTTGCATGGATGGAAAAAGTAGATAAGCCTAGTTTATTTGGCTCTCGATCAAATTTGAAAAGTGTATTAAAATACGTAAAAAATTCATGTAAGTGCATTGAAAATGACAGAAAATGCATTTGAGGGGTTTTCTTTTGAGCTAATCGAGACCTGAAACAGAAAAGATTTTTATAAACTGAGAAAAATACTCCATAAACAATAAACAATTTCAATAAATTTTTTTATACTACTATATTTTTTGACATTTTCATTTTCTTTTCTCATACTTTAGACTTTTCGATGTTGGAAATTTTTACGGAATTTCGGATGAATAAAACCGGTGCATTTCGGACGGCCTGACGAGGCAACCAAACTGTCCACTCCGGGTTCGATGAATCTGGTCGAAGTGAATATCTTCCAGCAATTTTTTGTGTTAATTACCCCTCATGAATTGAGGTTAATGGCAGAATAATTCTCAGCATTATTGTTGGAGGTTACAGCACCAATTCAAATCGTATTGAAGGCTGGGAGTTACCGTTGCAGAATTGATTTGCTGCATTCAATCCCGTATTCAAGTCTTGAGGCTCCTCCTTCAGCTATTTAAAGGGAGCTTCTGTCATTGGTTTTGATCACCCAGAAACACATCAAACATTCCAAGTTTTAGAAATTCGTTTTTGAGAGAGAGAGGCAGGCGAAAGTTTGTTCGCCAAGGCATACATCGGAGGTGTTCCGATGTACGTGGTTCTTGCCGTTTCATCCTGGGACGAGATCACCGATTAACCAACAACACCCACCAGTAGGCGGCGCAATTTCGTTAAGAAGACTGTGTTATCACAGGACTCGGCTCAGTATTTCACTCCGCTGTTTGTACATTGATTATTTCCAGTTTTCTGCAATTTCAATTATATTTCTGTTCATTGTAATTCGTTAATTTTTATTATCAATAGAAATTAATCTCTGAATTTTGTATTACCGAATATTTTTTCCAACATTCGAGTGAAGTTTCGTATAGCGTTGTCAAACAGTCTTTAGTACTAAAGCTAACCTCGTAATCACTGTACCTTCCCCACCTCGTATCGGCGGCAGTACGGCGGTGCATGCACAGCCTGTTTGACAGCCGGTGATTGACACCTTTCTCCATTGGAACTTGACTTCTGAAAGGACACATTTCCTCCTCCTCCAGTCCTCCTCTGCTTTGACAAATAAACATACGTGGTTTATTGGTTTATTTTTGGCTTTATTCAAAAAATAATTAATTTTTACTATAATTTCATACTTGTTAGATTCGTCTCGTCGAGAGGAACCAATAAACCATAAAAAATTGATGCAAAACTAATAAATATAATTTTTTTTTGAATAAAAACAAAACGAATAAACCAAAAAACTAATTTTTAGTTTATTTGCCAAAGGAAGCCTTAATTACTGCAAGCTTTTTCCACCGCTCACTTTGAGACCAATTTCTGGTCCAGTTTCCTACCTACTATCATGGTCCAGTTTTGTACCCCCGTCTCAGGGGTGTGCTGCTAAGTTTTTTTGTTTTTTTTTTTTTTATGTGACAGTTCGAAAAATGCGTTGATTTTTTATAATTTTTTATGTAATATATTGTGAGGGAATGATCTGTCTCAAAAAATGCAATAAGCGGGCTTTTGGTTTTTTGAGTTAGTGGAATAGGGCCTCATTTTGATAATCTAATTCGGATTTCCAATATAATTTTTAAATAGTTAGTATATTTCAATCTATAATGAATTTTATGTGCAATATCAATCTCATATAATATATCTCAATTAGTTTTATTATGTAAAATTTTAAAATCTTTAAAAATATTATGGTTGTGCAATATATATCTCATAGGATAGATCACAATTTGTTCTATTATTCAAAAAAATTAAAATCTTTAAAAATAGTATAGATTGAAATGTACTAACTATTTAAAAATTGCATTGGAGACCAAACTGAACTATTAAAATGGGACGGATGGAGTACTACTATGTGGGCCAACGGTAAAGATTGGTAACGGTTCATATCCTAGATCTCGCCAAAATGTTTCAAATCGTATAAATTTGGCTTGTTCGAGCATGGAGAACTAGGGCTATCTGCTCGATCTGCCAAATCTGATCTGTCCGTTAATCCATCCATATGAATGTAACCGATGGTTCTGGATCGAGAATTCCTTGTCCGGCGGTTCCGGATACGGTTCGGATCGAGTTCGATCCGCTCGATCGGCCCAATAATCCTTCTTTAATCTGCCAAATCCGCCCGATCTGGAACCATTCCGTCAAATCCGTACCCGAACCAATCCATTCGTATGTCACTTACGGATGGTTCCGGATCTTATAACCCATAATCCGCTCTGAGCAGTTCGGTTCAAATCTGTATCCGAAACCGTCCGGATCCGACCTGTGGACACCCCTACTGAGAACTATGTATAAATATGGATATTGTAGGGTATTTATGGAATTGATTAGGATGTGATAAATTCCTGAGATTTAATTAACTATAACTGAATATATGTATAACTAAATAAGAAAAATATCAACTAATAGTAATGGACTTCGTAAGGGCACAATGATCAAATTATCTAATTCCAGGATGAAAACATATACTAGTGATGACATCAGGGATGATAACACAAATAGGATTCTCAAACAAGATGTCTATTTAAATTTCTTTTTTCAGAATTGCAAATCACTTTAAATGTAATTTATTTACATTTCAAAAATTTAATTTATAACCGCAGATATATGCCTTTTTGCACTTAATGTAAATAACGCTAGCATGCACCAAATACGAGGCAAGAAAAAATAAATTATCTTTATTAGGAACTAGCGTTGTGCCTGTCTGATACACGTACGAGACTAAAAAACACCAATGTTATTTGTTTGCCATGTGCATCTAACGGGCACAACGCTAGTACTATCTGCGCGGACGAGCAATCTCCTCCTTATCCTGGTGACAAATACTGGATCTGGGCATCAATGGATGACTAATCTAGGGGTACAACTGTCAACCTATGTATCCTCCTCGCAAATGGGCCATTATAGTCTGAATTTTATTTTTTTCGTGTCTATTAGTTTTGCATCAAATTTCTTTGGATTAATGGTTCATCTCGAAGAGATGAATCAAAAAGTTGGATATTTCTTGAAAATTTTTGGGTAAAAGCCATAATTTTCTACTTTTAAACCTTAACAGAAACCCACAGGGCTTCTTTTAGCATATTCCAACTAACAAATGCAAAATAAATTTAAATAAAAATGAAATCCAAAAAATACTTTTAGTCAAGTGACTTGTTTTGGGAAAGTACCCTACATGAAAGAATGAATGTTGATTGAGCAACAACGTGAGTGGGCTTGAGAGTTGAGACCATAAATAGCTTTATGAAAACCATGAGGAGTTATTCATTTCCTAAAACTCCTAAAGGTCTTAAATATGAATTTCGAGACAGTTATTCTCCTCACATAGGTCAAACACTTCAAGGAGTTTTAGAAACTTTTACCTATAAATGGGAAACTCACCCTAAGTTAACCAGAGACAAAGCTCAATAGGGGGCGGGGTGGCATCGGCCTTAATCCAACCAACTTTCTTGTGCACAGTTTTAACTGTAAGCCTTATCTTTGTTTTGAACAGGTTGTTAACCACATTCTTGGTCACTTGATTTTGGTTGTGATAATCAAGGACACAATTGAGAATGAATAAGAAAAGAAGAACCAAATATTTTCTCATGAGGATCAAGGAGTACTGTTTGATGGATTCACCACTAGCAAGATTCTTTGCCCTCCACTTTCGAAATTGCTAGTGTTGTTGTGTATCTCGAGGTTCTTTTGTTTTGTTTTTTTGTTTTGTTGGTTAACCAAAAGTTTCTTCGAAATACAGTACTTAATTTTTTTTTCTTTTTTGTCATTTGATATACATCAGTGGAGATTAGCGGGGGAGTTAGTTTAGATAAGGTCTAGAAGATATCCATAGTCCTAAACCCCAAATGTTTCTGCTGAGACTCGAACCCTGATCTCGCTTGTGGGAGAACCAGAAGATAACCACTAAGGTACAAGCTCTTGGTTAAAATTTAAATTGGCCAAACTTCATCAATCTGAAATCTTTCACAAGAACCCACGATGTCCTTATATATTATTTCCCAGAAAACCCACAATGTTTATATTTGTCAACAATTAAGTTATAGTACTTCATTTTAATATATTTTTATATAAATTAAGAATATTAAATATTAAAATTATATATTTTTTTGTTTTTTATAGATGAAAATTAGTTTATGCTATACACATACATGAAAATTAGTCTCTCTTTATAAAATACACACCGAATAAAATCTCTCTTTATACCATACATGTGCCATGCCACACCGATTAAAAGTCTCCCTTTATACACTCCTTCAGTTCTCCTTGTAAACAACAAAGAGAAATCAATACAAAAAAAAAAGAAAAACGAAACAAAAGAATCTGGTGGCACCGTTTTCCTCTATACACTCCTTCATCTTCTCCGGCGACGGTCAAAACAAAAGAATCTGGTGGCACTGTAGCAGCTCCGGTGACGATCGGCCGGTATTCTTCCTAAAGAGATCTGAGATCGGAAAAAAGAAGAAGAAAACACCAGGTAGCCAATGTATTTTTTCCTCGATCCAGATGTATTTTTTCCCCAATCATTAGTATTAATCAGAGGCAAGGGCTGGGGGCAGGGAGGTAAAAATGGGGTGGATCTCAGCCCTAACTAAATAAAAGCACCCCCCTCCCCTGCTTTTATTTAGTCTGGGAAAGCCGAACTAAATAGCCGCCGCCGGCTATTTAGTTGGGTTGCGTTTTTGGTTGCCAAACCATGGGCTATATGTTCAATCAGCTCCTCATCCCCCCTGATTTCTTCATCCTCCTCTCTTATACCTCATCCAAACGAGCCCTAAGGTTCCATTCTACTAACAAAAAATTAGATTATTTCAAAAACCAAAACAAATCATTCTCTCGTAATACATCACATAAAAAATCATGAAACCCCAAAAAAAACCAATACCCCTACTTTTTTTTGTTAGGGAACACATAATCAGCCCATGAATTGAGCATCTCTCACGAGTAATGGTTTGTCCCATCTCATCACCATCATCGTCACTCCATTGATTTGTACACAAACGTCCACAATAAGATCAGCTACGGGTAGTATAGGCCAACAACGCACTCTATATTTCTGAAATTTTATTAAGAATTCAATGGATTATGAATGAAAAATTGAAAAGATTAAATCAAGTACTACAATTATCCGATTGAATTGATTTCTGATTGAATTGATTTCTTATTTGACGGAGTGGGCCGCACTCACCCAGTGTGGGCATGGGTCAGTTTCCGCAGTTTTTTCCCCCCATATAATTGGACCACCTTACCAAGAATTAAATTCCTAAACCGTGCTTCACCTTATTGTTTATAGGACCCACTAATACAGTATGGGCAATATACTAGATTAGTGCTATGTGTACACCTTAAGAGTCAACTTAAGAGCTATTTTGGAAATCCGGAGGCCTGTTATTCGGGGGTACTCGGCAAGCCCTGCAAAGCACCATTCAAGCCGTCCAAACGTGTTTTGGACAACCCAAATTTGAGGATGGATACCGAAGAGTATTTTGGATATTTTACACGGCAACATAAATAGTATCAACCTTTAAATTATGAAAATGAGACCCTTTCCACTTAAATATCCCTCCGCCCAACGCTAAAGTACAATCTATTATCATAATTCACTTCTTCTTTTTTAAATAATAAGGTGTCCACCTTATCTAATACTCGGGATTAATCGCACCATCCACTAATGGCGCATTTAAAATTCTATATGATTTTGCTCCAAAGAAATTCATAGCACCTAGAAGATTTCAAACTTGAGACTTTAAAAATAAACAAACCCGTAAATCTCAAGTCCGGATCACTAGATCAAATCCATAGGATTATTTCACTTTATATTCTAATGGAAACATGTTGTTTCCAATCATGTTCCTTATCATTTTTTGGATGATCTTACTAAAAAGCAATTTTGGGAGCAATTGGATGACGTGGTTCAAGGGATACCTTTCGGGGGAAAGCTATTTATAGGAGGCGATTTCAATGGTCATGTAGGAGTACATAAGCAAAGGTATGAGAAGGTGAATGGTGGCTTTGGATTTGGTAACCTAAATGAAGGTGGTAGGAGGATTTTGGATTTCGCCGTAGCCTTTGATCTTATAGTTGAGAATACTATCTATAGGAACCGAAAGGAACATCTAATTACCCTTAAGAGCAGAGCCAATAGGAGCCAGATCTGCTACTTTCTTGCTAGAGGCGTTGATTGCTTAATATGTAAGGATTGTAAGGTTATTCCCAGAGAGTGTCTAGTGGCACAATATAGACTTTTGGTCTTAGACATCTGTCTCAAGGGGAATAATAGAAGGAGAAAGGAAACTAGATGCCCATGGACTAAATGGTGGTCCCTAAAATAGGAGAAACAAGAGGTGTTCAAGGAAAGAATGTCCCAAGAAGTGAGGTGGAAATTGGAAGGCAATAGTGATAGTATGTGGAATACAGAAGCAGACAGTATTAGAAGAATATCGAAAGAAGTTTTTGGAGAGTCGAAGAGGAAAGGCTCAATTTCTAAGGAGACTTGGTGGTGGAATGATGAGGTTTAAACCATGATAAAAGCCAAGAAGTAGTGCTTTAAAAAGTGTCAAAAGGATTGGAATGACGAAAATTTCCAAGGCTACAAACAGGCTAGCAAGGAAGCTAAGAAAGCCGTTAGGGATGCCAAGTTGAGAGCCTTTGAGGTTTTCTACGCTAGACTCGATACTAAAGATGAAGAAAAGAATATTTATAAACTCACCAAGCTGCGAGAAAGGAAAGCTAGAGACGTCTCTCAAGTTAAGTGTATAAAAGGTATCGACTCGGTGGTATTGGTGAAAGATGATGAGATCAGGGATAAATGGAAGTCGTATTTTGAGAAGTTGTTAAACGAGAAACATGAACGAGGCTTCGGTGAGGAGGAAGTTGGTGTACCTGGCGAGAACGTAGAATATGAGTTCTATCGGAGAATACAAAAGTCCGAAGTGATCAAGGCTTTGAGGAGGATGAAACCGGGTAGGGCCTATGGACCAGATTGTATTCCCATTGAAGTGTGGAAAAGTCTAGGTGACTTGGGGGTGAAAGTTGTTTAACAAGATTATTATGACTAGGAAGATGCCCGAAGAATGGAGAAGGGGCAACTTAGTATCTATTTATAAGAATAAAGAGGATATTCAAAGTTGCAACAACTATAGAGATATTAAGCTGATGAGTCATACGATGAAGTTGTGGGAAAGAATTATTAAGCATCAACTGAGGATGGTGACTACGGTGTCGGAGAGCCAGTTTGGGTTCATGCCTGAGAGATTGATCATGGAAGCTATCTATCTATTAAGGAGATTGGTAGAAAAGCACAGAGCAAAGAAGAAGGATTTCCCTATGGTTTTCATAGACTTAGAAAGGGCTTATGATAGGGTGCCTAGAGCCATCATATGGTGGATTATGGAGAGAAAGGGGGTGACCAAAGGTATATCGACGTGATTAGAGACATGTATGAAGGTGTCATCACAACCATCAGATCACCAGTAGGGGAAACAAGTGAATTTCCAATTACAGAAGGATTGCACCAAAAGTCAGACTAAAGCTCGTACCTCTTTGCCTTAGTTATGGATGAGTTGACTAGACAGCTTGAGCAGGATATCCCCTGGTGTATGCTGTTTGCAGATGATATTGTCCTCGTAGATGAAACTGCTAGAGGTGTTAATACTAAATTAGAAATTTGGAGGGAAGCATTAGAGTCAAAGGGATTTTCGGATAAATAGGAGTACAACTGAGTATATGGTGTGCAAGTTTTGTAGTACCAGCAGTGCGAGTGAAGAAAGAGTGATGATCTAAGACCAGGAGATACCAAGGAGTGACCACTTTATTTAGGCTCAATTATGTGTAAAAATGGAGAGATTGCAGATGATGTGACCCATATGATCCAAGTGGGGTGGATCAAATTGAGAAGCGCTACAGGTGTACTATGTGACAAGAGGGTACCCATAAAATTGTAGGGAAAATTCTATAGAATTGTCATAAGACCAGCGATACTTTACGGGATAGAATGTTGGTATGCTAAGAAACAACAGGTGAGCAAAAATAGCATAGCGGAAATGAGAATGTTGAGATGGATGCGTGGTAAGACTAGACGTGACAGGATTAGAAATGAAACGGTTCGTGAGATGATAGGTGTAGCACCTATAGAGGAGAAGTTGAGGAAAAATAGGCTAAGGTGGTTTGGGAATGTCTACCGTAGACTTATAGATGCAGTAGTTAAGAGAGCGGATACGATAGTTTTTGGTAGTAACGCTATGGGGAGGGAAAAACCTAAATTGACATTAAATGCGGTTGTGCGCACAGATAAGAGTATAATGGGTTTGAGTGAACAAGTAGCCCTTGATAGAGCTCAATGGAGGAAAAAAGATTCATGTAGCCGTCCCATTGGGACATAAGGCTCGGTTTGGTTTGATTAGAGAAAGGCTGAAATATCACTTTCTCTCTCCCCCTCTCTTACTCAAGAAATGAATTGGTCTACTTATGTGATTTGATCACCATTTTGGCGCCGTAATAAACCAGCAGCCGTGGCTGAACGGCTCTAATGTCGCGCGCCATCGACATTGAGTTTAAACCAATTATTTAATGTCTTCGAAATCCGGGTCGTTATAAGTTTTCGATTTTCTAAAACTCCTAAACACAGATTTTGAGATGGGTCATTCTTTTCACATACATCAACTACTTTTAGGAGTTTTAGGAGTTCTATAACTTTTAGCTAAACCGGAAACTCACCCTAATCCAACAACTTTTGTTGTGCACAGTTTTGGTTGTAAGCCTTATCTTTGTTTTGAACATACTAGCTCAGTTGGCCACTAACTCAAAGTGTGGGGTTCATTTTTGTCAATGGTATGGACTTAAGTTAATTATTTCACATGATGAAAGTGTCTCTCGAGTTGTTTTTTTATAGGGTTTATTTATACGGTCTTCAATATAAACGTACATAAACAATATACACAGTGTGTTTAGTTGTATTCGGACTTTTTTTAGTTCTCATGACATTGGTATGAGACATTGGTACATACGATTGATAACGTAGTTTTGTTTTATCAAATCTCCTAAAAATGAGTTTCTTGAAATGAGAGGAATAGATAGAGACCACATCTCTAAATCGGTTAATTTAGCAGTTTCTCTTGAAGCATTATCACATCATTAAAATGCCTCATGCGAGTGCCTTAAGAAGTAATTTATGCGGCTTTTTAGAGTGCAGCGAGAGAGAGCTCTTAAGGCTCTTATGAGTGCCTTAAGTGCCTCAACAATCCTTTTTTATTGTAGTGAAAGTAGACAAACAATATAGGACCGTAATGGATGAACTCGGCTGTAGAGTTTCGTCTTATAAGTAGCGCTTTAGGTAGTCATCCATGCTAGTGTATTGAACCTCTGGATAGAGCTCTGAAGCTTCTTCACCCTCTTCCCCAATTTCAAAGTTTGTTAAGCAGCCTTCACAGAATATGTGGTACAAATGCCCCACTCCCGCTTGCCCAGCCAACTCCATTCCTGCAGGTTATTATTGAAAATTATAACTTCCAGTAGATGAAAAATAATGCACTTTTGTGCATGATTTTGTTAAATTGTTCACTAATCCAAAAGACTAATTGAGATATTTTTGATTGTTGGAAAAATATTTTAAAAACAATGCAGGAAACTACTATAAGTTATTCCTAAAGACTTTTAAAAATGGAATTATAGTGTTGGACGGATAGAGTAAAATCAGATCACTGCGATACCTACATCTCTAATAAGTTATTGCACCATGTAAAAGCTTAGTCAGGTATAAGAGAGAACCAGAGATGAAAATGTGCACAAGAATCTCTCTGTCTTCCAAAATGATCAGTCCCATATCTTAATTAGGATTACAAACAAGTCGGACTGAGCCGGCCTAGTTAATTCGACGAAACTTAGTTGAACTTGAGCTCCACTTGAGAACTCGAAGTGAGCTCAATACATTGGTGAGCTAAGAATAAATAGTATAATCGTGCCTATATAAAATTCCCATAAAGAATAAAGTAATGCTCTTATCACCAAAAATACAATTGGATAAATATTTTGTTGCATTCACGACCTTGACTCAATTAGTAAACAACACATGCAGTTCATTAACATACCCTAGGCCTCAGCCGTTATGATATGCTAGAAAATCTAGAAAAATCTAGAAAGACATGAAGTTTAAGACAATCATATGACTTTATTTTTTTTGATCATACGACTCGATCGGAATGAATTAAAGTAACACAAGAATTTAACGAAGCGTTGAATTGAGTTGAAATAATTTGTACCTTTCATGGAAGCTAGGAAGTCTTGGGCAGAGATGAAGAACTTGTCAAGGGTCCGACCAAAAACCTTTTCCCCCATGTCAACTAATTGCATTTGAGTGAGGATATTTTCCTTTGGCCTAAGGTACAATGTCTTGTTCAACGTACGTGGATCATCTATTGTTTTCACTGTGTATGTTCCCACGTCGTCTTCGTCCACAAAAATAGCTTGCCAAACACACAATCCAAATTAACCAAATCATACTACTCCCTCCGTTCCCAAATTTTGGTTCCTTTTGGAAGTTTGTGTCATTTTTCAATTGATTATATCTCGTAATTTACATTGTTTTACGTGATTTTGAAAATATTGTCTTGTAGAATTAATTGAGATCTATCAAACAAGATCTCTATTAAATATAAAATTTATTACCGATTTAAAGTTATAAGTAGTTTTTTTTTCCGGTTAGAATAGAACTGAGACCAAAATTGGGGGACGGAGGGAGTATAATACTTTATAAATACAAGGAGATCATAAACATTTATGTCTGTCTTGTGGGTTGGTCCAAAAGTGCATAAACTTCTATGGTTAGAATGATATGAAACTCCTTTTTTGATGTACACTATTTTTTTCGAAAAAAATAAGAGAGGGAAATTCTAGTAAAAAATGTTGTACTATTTTTTTTTCTCCATTTTGTACGTTTTAACAAACAAGGAAATAGAAGTTAAAGGAAATTGGAAGAGAGAAGGAAAGAAAAGAAAAATAAGAAGGAAATTTAATTTTCACTCTAATTCCTTGGCAATGTTATATAGACATAGACGTCTGTATTTTCACAGATTCAACGATAAAAAGAAAAATCATTTTTTTGTTCACATGTGCTATCTGTTAATGTTCTATGTAAGATGGGAGATGTCATAAGTCTATGTTCAAAAGGTATGAACTATTTTGGGGTCAATTAGAGAATGGTAAATTTTTTTATTAGAATGAATAACGAATGAGAAAACAATATTTAATGTGTCTCTATTCCTATTAATCTAACCATAAAAAAATTATTTTGAATTTGTAATACTTTTTAAATGCATTATGAGTTTTGTCGGATAACTCTCAATTAGTTCTATAAATAATAATTTTAAAATCACATAGTAAATCAAAAGACATAATCAATTTAAAAATCACACGAATTTCGAAAGGGGATTACCTTTCTGGTTGCCATCTCCATAAATGCCAACTTTGTCCTTGGGAGGAAGGAAGGTACCAAGTTGAGCGAGGTTAGCAGCGAAGTATCCAGCAAAGCAATTGGCAGAGACATAAGTGAAGGGTATTTTGGCCTTTTCAATGGCCTTCCTAACTGTCATCTTCTCTACAAAAGTGATGTTTCCAGGTTCAAAGGCGTTTCCCATTCTTGCCGGGTCCATTCCAAACTCCGAAGGCAAGAAACGCTGCACACACAAATTTACAGTAGGGATGGCAATTCCGCCCAAAACCAATGGATACCCGAACCAAACCGATCCTATCGGGAAGGTTTTTTTTTATTTTTTCCTACCCAGGGGGCGGATTTGGTTTTCGAAACATGATAGCCGGCGGGTTCAGATTTGGGTTTGGTCTTAGCAAGTATTCGGCCAAACCCATACCCAAACCCAAACCGAATCCAAACCGCTTCATATAATATTACTTATAGATCATATTGTTGGTTCCTACTTTTAAAAAAAAATTCTTTGATGTTTTTTCGTTGGTGTGGATTAAACACATTAAAAAATTTATTATTTAGTTATTTCCTTTGATTATTTTGAAATTTGGGTGTTTAATGGTAAAATATTATGGCATGTTAATTTATTATTTTAATATATAATCTTTTTCCTTCACATGTTCATTAATGGAACGAATACTAATGTGGGTTTGGTGCGATTCGGATAAAATCCAAATTCGTATGGTTTGGTTATGGTCCACTAAAAATCATACCCATCGGATATCGGTTTGGATTTGGGTATAGATAAATACTTTGGATTTGGGTATGGTAATAGCAAAATTCAGACCAAACCGATCCATTGTCATCCCTAATTTATAGTACCGTATGTATATAACTGTAACAAATATTCGACATTCTCTTTATCGGAATTGAACATACTACGCAACTGTATGACACAATTTTAAACTGGTCGAGTTGACGCTTGTTAGTGTTTGTTTGCGGTAATTTTACTATAACCTGTTTTTGTTGTTGGAGAAAGACACCGGGGAACAAAAAGCGAAAAATTGATGGCTTATTGAGGGAAAGACCAAATAAGCTGAGTAATAGAATTCATTACAATGTCTTCACAATTAATGTTGATGAGTTTTAACTTCAAAAGTGGCAATTCGCCCCGCCCTAAATCCTCTTCCCGATCGGAGCTGGTTTTCGTCAAATTTTAAAGTACCGTAGCGAGCTCGGGGAAATTTTCGTATAAGTGTACATAATTTTCATGAAAACGACCGATTTTTTTATTTACCATTTACCAACAATAATACTCGAGGTAAATTAGGGAGAAAAAGACATGGATTGACTGCACCATCAGATTGAACCCCTTTGTGAGCTCTTCTTAGGTCGACAAAATCATTGAAATTGTTCTTTTTCTAGATCTCGCCGAAAATATCAACCGTGTACTCAAAAGTCATATTGATCGGATATAAACCACTTCGACTTCAGAATTCGTTTATCTTGGAGTAAAAACATGTTAACACACAATATATTGATCAGAATCTATTTAGATTGAGATTCTAAAATCATGTCTAGCGAGACTTGATTAATATGATTTTTGGCATGAGTACTAATGTTTCAAACGAAATCAAAAAAGTAAATGAGTCCGATTATCTTTGTATGTCTAAGAAGGATGCACCAAATGGCTCAATTAACTTGTAGTCACTTGACAAGCCATGTTAAAAGAAAGAAAAGATCATGGACAGTTGCTTACCACAAAAAAATAAAGCAATGTAGAGGTGTGAAAATTGCATTTCACATGGTACCAAAAAAAAAACAGTTTGGTCCATTGGAATTAGAATTTGATATTGTTAGACAGATTCTGTTTTCTTAATGGCTGCATAACAACAGGGGAGTAATTTGCTATGCCATAGAGGGTAATTTGTAATTTTTCAAACGTGAGAGGGCCATTTGTAATTTTCAAAAACCTCAGGGGTGGTTTTTAAAAACATCATTGACCCTTTTTTTTTTTTTTTTTTGAAAATGCCAAGTCTATTCCATTCATGAAAATGCCTAAGGGCATTACAGATTTCATCAGAAACAACAGGAAAAAACCAAAACTATCAAAATCTAGACAGTGACACCCCTGCCCGAGGCAGACCAACAACAAGGCTGGGCTAGGAACCTGTCCACGATCTGCTAATAGAGATCCCGAATGAAAACAGCTCAAATCCTACCACTTAAGCACATGATAAAATCCAAGAACAAGCACCTGAAAAGGGGCTAATAAACCACCTCGAAAAGGGGTAAATAACTACACCAAAAACCAAAAAAATTGAAAGAAAAAAAAAAACTCCAGCTGGAATCAAAGAACTGTCCCCATAGCCGGCGCAGCCGATTCCAGCGACTTATTCATCGGAGAAGCTCCAAACCGAGTCCCAAACTCCAAGACACACCAGATCTGACCCCGAACTGCCGGAAGAAGAAGGTGGAGATCGAACTGTGGAAGGAAGGAGACGGTAATAGAGGAAGGGAATGGACGCCGGACTGGATCGGAATAGATGAGGCCATGGAGGAGAGAGAATGGGATGGGGTGGGGGGGATGGAGAGGAAAAGGCGGCGGCTAACCACCACCACCCACCCCCAAGGCTGAAAAGTTTAGGGTCTTGTTTTTAGAGAGAAGGGGGACCCATTGACCGTTTGGGTTGGTAAAATTTAGGAAGGGATGACTTGAATTTAGTACACTCGTTCACCCAAATGAGTTAGGATCAAGAAATTTTGTTCGACTTTATTGCTGCTAGATACCCATGCAAAAATAACCCCTCGGGGTGGGTGTTATGCACTCAGGTGCTATGCATCGTGTTGTGCACCCCTCGGCCATCCGATCATGTTTTGGACGGCCTGACTGTGTTTTGATTTTTTACTGGTAAAAATAAATCAAAATTAAATTAAAATTGCCGAATGCATCCGGGCTGTCCAAAACATGATCGGATGACCGAGTGGTGCACAACATGATACATAGCACCCGGGTGCACAACACTCACCCCTGGTCCACAAAAGGACCAAATAAAGCACTTACTCAATCCATAATATACAAGTGGTTGTGGCTAGTTCATGCGGTAGAGCTCTTGGATGCTCTACACTGTCTTCCGGGATCAAGTCCCTTTCCCCCTCCCCATGTAATAGATTAGGAATGACGAATGACAAAAAAAATTCCATAAAACGACCCAAATTAAATAGAGAATTGATATTAGCACTCCTTTTTTTGTCTTTATTTATAAAGTGCAAGAGTAATTTTACCTAATAGAGACAAAAAAAAAGAGCGCTAATAAAAAAAAGTGAAGTGTCAATATCGCTTCCCATTAAATAAGTAAAAAGAAGGGTAAATTTCACTTACCTCCCCTGAGGTTTCTGACAATTACAGATACCTCCCCTCACGTTTCAGAAATTGCACTGACCTCCCCTCTGATTTGGTTGTCGGCTGCACTTTGCCCCAGCCGTTTGTTTGCCGTTAGTGGGTTGGATGGAAATCGCTGACATCACCCATTAACTGTATGTCATTCCCCATTTTACCCTTTAATCTAAATGCCTTTTCAAACCCAATTTAAAAGACATAATGACCCTAATTACAACTATTTAAAGAGGCTGAGTGAGATTTTATTTGAACCACAAAAAATCTTTATAGCTCTAATTTTTTTAACTCATTTAAAATATAAATTAGTCTAAAGTTAGTCTTATTGGATGTGTAACTATAAATATAAAAATTCAACTACGTACTAAAATAAGCTCAAAAGTAAAAAAAAATATGACCAAAGCTTAACAGATTATTAAATGAATTTTTTATCTTT